>CM067505.1:7329593-7523641 GCA_034509495.1 Acestrorhynchus altus | reverse complement strand
ATATATATATATATATATGTGTGTGTGTGTGTGTGCGTGTGTGTGTTGTCATACACACACACATATATATATATATATATATATATATATATATATATATATATATATATATATAAACACCATTTCATTTCATATTTAAGTACAGCTGTAAACCAAAAACAATTTTTTTCAATTATTAATTTTTTTTTTAGTTTAGTGTAAAAAAAAAACCTCACAACTCGACAACTCTTGTTCTCATTACATTATTATTATTATTATTATTATTATTATTATTAATTTTATTATTTTTTTAAGTTATTATTAAATTATTATATATAAAGTATTGGTTTTGGAAAGTGCGCACAGACTTCGAACAGATTAAACAAGCTTACGAGTGCCACACACACACGCACACACACACACACACACACACACACACACACAGGTCAACCCAAGTGATAAGCAACAAAAGTGTCGGTAGCGCGCGCTGTTTAACCCGCAAACGCCAAGGCGAAACCTGCGCGAGCTGTTTGGACGCAACATAATAGAGGCAAACTATTTCTTATAAGCTGCTCCTACTTTTGCGCCTCTGTGGACGCGACCCAGCATCTCTCCATCACTCCCTCTCCATCTTCCCTGCTGCCTTTCCGCATCAGCAGCTGCTGCTTTGGGGAAGAAAAGTTGAGAAGTTCTGAGACCAGCCCGCGGCTCACTTCTACAGAAATGAACAAAAGCAGACAGAGGGACACCACCACCGCGCACGTGCCCTGTCCTCCCCGTCCTCCCCCGTCCTCCCGGTTCATCCCGGTTTACCGTGCTCCGGCGCCTCGGCCCGCTCGACGTGCTGCTGCGGCTTGGCCTGCTTGCGCCGGGACATCTCCTCCTCCGCGCTGCGCGCTCCGAGCGCGAGAGAGTCCTGCGTGCGCGCGGCTGCTCAGCGGCTCAGCGCTTACCCGTCTGCGCATGACGCAGGGGGCACGGACGAGGGCCGCCTGAGCGCGAGCGCGCGCGCGCGCGCGGCCATTGGCTGGTAGCCAGGAGGCGCGTAAGGAGGAGGGCTGATTATGGAAATGAAGAAGGGAGTCGGTAATGAGTCCAACGGGCCGCGCCGGACAGCGGACACGGGACGTCCGGAGAGCCGCCCCTTAGGTGGGTGACACTTTGAGAAAGTTCTCAGTTGGTGCTTAAGGGATGTTTTCCAGGGTAACCGAGCTCATTTCTTTGTTGATGAACGAAATAAAGTGGACACACTGTCCTTTGGTTTGAGGAATCTAGCAATGGAATTCAGTAAAAGTTAAGTGAATAACATTGGTTGTCTTGCAACAATGGCACCTGTCGAGGAGTGGGCTGTTTGGCATCCAGTGAGCAGCTGGAGAAATGCACGGGGAAATACAAGGATCTGATCCACTTTGTCAGGAATAACTAGACAACTGGGTCTTGTGGGGGGTTCCGAGTATACAGCGGTTAGCACCTATGACAAGTATTCAAAGTAAGGGCAACCAGGGAAGCAGCGACAGAAGCACTACTGTGGCACAAATGACTAATGAAATTAGTGCTGGTTATGTAATACATTAAAAGATGTCACCTATCTATATGAAAGTTAAGCTATGACCTAACACGTTGTCTCATATAGCTTACACACTGTCCTTATTCAGGCCTTATAACACCCCACCTCATCTCATCAGTAAACGTGTATATGTGGATATTACATTAGAATATGCAGAACTAAGTATAGCAGCCTACATACAGTAAGCAGAATGTTATTTTCACTAATTAAAAAAATTAGAACGTAAGTTATTATACTCATTTGACCCACTGGGTTATGCACACATGAGAATTAGACCTCTGCATTTTACCCATCTCCACACAGCGATACACACAAGTGAATTCACACACCGGGGTGAGCACAGGTGCCCGGAGCCCTGTCCTCAGGGCCCGGGGAGCAGCTGGGGAGTTCAGTCAAGGACACTTCAGTCATGTCCTGCCAGTTCAGAACCAGCGACCTTCCAGTCACAAGGCTGGTTCCCTAACCACCAGGCCACAGCTGCTCCCGATGTAGGCCAACACAAATTTGGTTGTTGACTGTTGTTAATGTAACTCTAAATGTAAATGTTTGGATTCAATTAATTAATTGTAACTGGGCAATACACTGAAATGTAAGAGTTGGGAAAACTATAGAAGCACACTGTATGTAAAAGACAACCTCCATAACACTTGGTGCTTCAGTCAGTGTAGGGTGAATTGAGGTATTTTACACTAGGTTTGAAGTGCACTATGTTATCTGGGACACTACACACCATCCATTACATGTCATTTGTCCTAAATGGGGAAAAATGGAATGAACAATGGTTTCTGGAAGTGCCACCTTACCTGATGGACCAGAACACCTAAAACATTCAGTTTAAGTACTGAGAAACCGATTTATGACAGAACTGAAGATTAAGATTGTACCAAATGTTTTTCTTCATTTTTCATTTATATGGTTGTTGTATCTTAGTAGTCAAAAGCCTCTAAATCAGAATCCAACAGCTCACGTTACAGCAGACTTGCAATATGGAAGCCTATTGATCGGCGTCTCTGCCTCTCTTCTGGCATTGGGAGATAAGAGGACTCTTTAGTGCAATAGAATTCCGTTTGACCTATCCGTATGGCCAAATGATGGATAGCCAGCATTGACCAAAGGCCTAGCTTTATATCACACAACATCCCCAACAATGCGTTATTGATTTGCTCTAAACAGTTATGCTCTGTAAAATATAATCACAAATGTCTTATTTAAACCATTGTTTTCATTAGTAATCACAAACGAGCTTATGCTCTACCTGAGAGATGTCAGGTCATCTGTGCTGAACTGCATTTGGAAAACGGGAAATGCTCCAGTCTTTGGATGATGTATCAAAAGATCTTTAAAAAAAATTGTACCTGAACGATAAAGACCTGTGATGAAAAGGTCAACAGTTGAATGGCTTCTGATCCTATTAAAATGTTGTTTTCTACAGCAATATTGATGTGTAAAGGAGCTTTGTCATTTTCAGCACTCTAAACCATGATACTGATTGTGTTTTTTGAGGCATGGTGTCCTTATTATCAGTTCCTGAATCTGGACATTGAGTATTAAGTAGCTACTTGTTAAAGAGTTATTTCTTTGTTATTACAAACAAAAAACAAACAAACAGACACAAAAACTGAGCTGCTTTTTATTTGGAGAAAAAGAAATTTCTATCTATCATGTAACAATCACATTCAGGTAGACCCTCTAAACGTCCCACATCAGATGAACAGCACTTTAATATGAGTACTGTATTAATCCACTTATTGAAAAAATCCAGTCCTTCCCTTGTGAAGACACTTAGAAATGGAAACAAACAAAATACAAAAAACAAAAAAAAAAACAAAAAAAAACTGTAACAATGGACTTAACATTTCAAAAGTTCAGACTTCACAATCTGTGAATGTATTTGGGGTTAACTGGATGATAAAATGCATCTTTGAAGAGAAATCTCAATAAAAATTTATTTTCAACAAATAAATGAATCTGTAATTAATTGTAATTAATTTTATGTCAGCCTGTGTCAATAATGTAATAGACATTCAGAATATAAAATTAAATAAATGAAATTTTCTGACTTTTGCACAATACTGTAGTTATGAATGCAAGATTATTAGGATCTACAAACTTCAAATCTTCATAATGATCTTCAAACTCTTATTTACTCTGTTTTTGATGGAGAACTCGGTCATTAACAGGGCTTTGATTTCTCAATAATGCTGTCGCTCAAAGATAATGTTGATTTTCAAAATAAATATATAATGTAATCTTTAAATGACACACATTGTTATGGTTCCAGTAATTGAGTGTTTAAGATTAGACAGGGGAAAACCAGCACTCAGATGGTTACTGTCATGGGACTTAAAGGAGAGAAACAATTACCTTCAATAATTCAACAAATAAAATGACATGTAATCTAATTTGAGTTGTTCTCGGATTAATAAGTAGTAAGTTTGTAACTTTGGTTGGACAAAAAGTGGTCAGACGTGGCTTTAAAAGCCTATTTACAATCTGTAACTCAGAATATAACACACTGACTTTCCCATTTGCTTTATTTGGTTTTGGCTTTCTCGAGTATTTATGGTAAACAAACAAACAAACAAACAAACAAACAAACAAACAAACACACAAATAAATAAATAAATAAATAAGTAAATAAAAGACAATACTTTCTCTTCTGATGCATGTTAAACTCCAGTTTATTTCAGCTGAGGTTGTCCCATTTGTATTCAAGTGAGCTGAAGATGGAAACAAAAGATGGTTGAAAGGTAGAATTAGTTTATAGCCTCACACAGATCCCTGTTTTGCATCATCATATTCTGGGTTTGAGCTCCCCTGCCAACACTGGTACAGGAGAAGCCTCAGTAGTGAGTTCTGGTTGGCGTAGCAATCCTTATTAGTAGATTATGCTGATGGGCTGCTTTCCAGTATACACAACAATTTACCCCCTCAACTTTTTACTGCTTTGACGAGGACATTGACTGGGGGGTGGCTTTGTTTATACATTTTGGTGATGTAACTATATTACAAAACAGAATGTTTTCTAACAATTTGGGGATTTTGGAATTGACCTGGTTTCTAGTCCTGCTTTGGTTATTCTGGATTTTTTTTTGAAGTAAAATACAACAGTGTTTAAGGTTCACTTTCAAGAGCTCTCATTGTTCAACTGTACCAAAGTAAATACAGTGTGACGTTCTAGGGCCCCTTTAAATTTACAATATATCACTATTTCTTTTAAAACAAGAAGATTGAAGCCTTTTTCATTTAGTTCATACATGAAAGAAATATGCTACAAATGGTCTTTGGCCAGTGTGTCAATTCTGAAATCCAAAATGGCTTAACCGTACAAGACAAGAGGTTATAGTAAATGAAAGGCAAACAGCTCAGAGGCGGACAGAGACAGGTGTGACGCGAGGCTATTTTATGTGCTGAGAGGGCCGGGGGTATTTCTGATCGCTTTAATTTACCACATCCAACACGGCTGCTCTTCTCGTGGCCCGCTTTTATCTAACTTGCTGAGCCTCTATTGATTTCTCCTCTTTATCTTTAATGTGGGATAGGAGCACAGAAGGCATAGAGAGAGGGGTGGCTGAATGGAGAACCAGCCTGAGATGGCTGCTATTCTCCAGCTTATTGCCTCCTGTCGACCATGGTTTCACATGATGTCCACTGTGTCAGGGCTGCTTCCTGCAATAAAGGCCATGATTGACAATAAAGAGGCAAGAGCAAAGCAAAGAGATAGCCTCTCGATGGGTGAAGAGTAAGCTCAAACTCGATTATAAAGCAGACCGAAAATGGCTAACCTCTGGCTCGAAATGAAATAAACAACTCTTGAGATACATGTATGTAATAGAACTTCTCACACTCTAGATTTTACAGTCCTGTTATGAGAAAGGCAACCCATATTCATTAATTTTCCCCCAGGCTTTCATCTATACCTACATTCTTATAAATAAAGGCTCTTCAAGGGGTTCTCCGAGTGATGCCATAGAAGAGCATGTTTTGGCTCCAAAAAGAACCATGGACCTTTCTTCTTAAAACCCACTTCTGACATTGACCAATGTATCCTTATTTAGGATTTGTTCCATTTATGAGGATTCATATGAGGATCCATTATGATAAGAATAAGAGTCATGAGTTTGACTTTTAATTTAGGACTTTTCTCAAGAACAAACTGAATATCGAAAACTGAAATGTCTTAAACAAACAGAAAATTCTTAGGAAATGCTGTAAAATTAACTCCCATGTTTGTAATATGAATGTGTGAGTGTGAAACAACATTTTGAAGGTATTTATGACCTTTACGTAAAGGTTCTTTAAAGATTCTTCCCACTCATATTTGAAACGTGGTTCTTTATGGAGAACCATCTTTATGAGTTTCTTCCTCGGCATCCCTCAAATACCCTTGAACCTTGAAGTACTTTACTTCTAAATGAAATGCAACTTCAAATTCCGAGATACTTAGTCTGTGAAATCATATAGTCGTTCACTTACCATATGTGTCACTTACTTTGTAAACACGGCTTGTTTAGGTACTGTTGGCACAAGCTGATGTAGCAACTGCCGATTTCTTTGCAAGCACAAACAAGATAATATGCATTCCATCTGGGATTGAGGTTAATAGGCATCACAACAGAGAGGCTGTAAAAAAAACAGAGGTTAATCATGGCATGTGCCGAATCAAAGGTGGGTGAGAAAAGACTTGCGGCAAGAAGTAACTCAGTTACATTTATGACCTGAAAAAGAACAGACCCCATTATTAGCTTTAATGTTGAGAGTGGAAGGAGGGAATAAAAGATGCAGACAACAATCTCTATAAAGGCAGAATAAATCAGCATGAGTGAGTGCGAAGGATGATTAACTAAGGATAATTATGCTGCTGTTGATCTCAATTGCCTATAAATATCCATGTAATTTTTATATACAGAAAGTGGATTAATAGTCGAGTTTTTCTGAAAAAAAAAATCAATATGTTTTATATATACATATATAATAATACATTTTCATAGACATAAATGAGCAAATGCCATTTACATGTCCATTATAAATGGCCAGAACAAAAATTGGAAGACAAAATTATTGTGGGCAGTTTAGTAGTATTTCACCACTGCCTCCAACCGTATTTTCTGTTCAAATAAATAGTTCACAAAATAAAAATGTTGCATTCATATTAAGGTATTTTAGTATTTATTGACACAAATGTATAGTTATGACTAATTCATTTTGTTGAACTATCATTAATGAACAAAGTAATTAATTAATTAAAAAAAGTTTACATAAAACGTATAAACAAACTAACATATAAATAAATCCATGGATAGATACTTACAAGGCCCCTCATGGCTCAGAGACCTGTAACTATTTGTGTAGCGTACAGCAGGAAACTGCTTTAATCTTTTATGCTATATATTTTGTTTATATATTGATGAATAAGCAAATATGCCTGCCTATAAAGGAAATAATTATTCATATAATAATTAATTTTATGAAAAGGTGAAAAATCATATATATTGATAGAAATTTATTTTATCTATAAATATTCTATTCAATGTTTACTGTGTAATCTTTTTTCTTTTTATAAAAAAAATAAAATAATAATATATATATATATATATATATATTATATATATATATATATATATATATATATATATATATATAAAGAGAGAGAGAGAGAGAGAGAGAGAGAGAGAGAGAGAGAGTTAAACAATACTACATTTCCTCTCACAGTGGATTCATCCTTATAGCAAAATCCTTCCCAGCATGTCCCATTGAGAGTGACAGTTTCCTTCAAAAAGCAACCTTGCCATTTTCCATGGCTATGTAAAGAGATACCACTCCCGAAGTGCTGGCCATAAGTCAAACGCCATTGACATCTCTGCCCCAATAAAAAGAAACATGTGTGAGGAAGTCTAACTTTCCATGTCCAGTATTAGATGCTCAGTTGGAGGTTGGGGACAAGATAACCATTAGGAAGTGCTTTGCCTAAACATGCTGAGAAAGTCATGGAACTAGGTTAAGGCTCTCATCCATCATCACGTTTCAATAAGAGAAACAGAAAACAAGTGGAGGGAAGTTTTGACTACTGCTGCAACTTTATGGAATATAAATAAGTCTGTGGCACATCCACGATCAAGTAGAAGTGACCTTCATTGGCCATTAACTTCTATCACCCTGCTTTGACTCCTAGATTTTCCTTCCTTTCTCTTCTATCAGCCACAGATGCTGAATGTGCCACCGCTGGTTGCGTGCCACTGGCCTTAGGTCACGGACAACTGCGACATTTACAGTCGGACGGACTGTAAAGAGCTGTCAGGAATAAACACACATTGACTACCATATGTCTGTGCACACTTTATGAGCCCACTTCATGGGAGCCTCCCACTAGCATATCATAAAAGCTACAGACAAAGTCCTGGAAAACGAGAGACACTCGTTCAGGCTGCGGAGATGCCAGAGCTGGCAAGTATAGCTTGTTATGAGTCAATTGTCATGATCCTTTCAAGGTTCAATCAGGGCTTGTCATCCTGCCATTTTAGCTCTCAGTTAGATTAAAGAGTACAAAGAGAAGCTTTGGTTGAGGGTTCACATTTTGCACTTTAGGGTCTCAAAGGGTGCTGTCGTGGAATAAGAAAGCGTGAATAAAAACGAGCAGAAAAAAAAAAAACAAGTCTTTGCTCCATTTTTATGTGAGCATTGACTGAGAAGTGGGCTCCATCTGTGTAAACTCACCGACAGCGACTTCCTCCCACACGTTCAGCCACGGGCCCAAGGCGAGCCACAGAGGAGACGTCATCAAACGTCCTGAAAAGAAATGAATCAGGACCGCAGAGAAGATCCAATCTTTGTTTTCACGTTTTTTAATGTAATCTAAGACAATATGAGGGGTTCAACAAGTAGAACCCCTGGGATTCTGGGATATAAAATGATACTGAAGAGACTGCATTTTGAGAATATTGTAAAGGTATGTTTAGGACTTGCCTACAAGAGACAGCTCAGATTTTAATGTCTTCAAGCATTTCTTGACCATCAACTCCACAGTCATGGAGAGATAACCAAAAGCATCAAAGGCCAGAAGAAATGACCCAGTAAACACAGCAGACCCCTTATTTTATTGCCTTTCTGTATGTGGAAAAATTCTTGCTTTATTTTCTGAACATAAATGAAAGTTTCCACGGGAAAAAAGAAGCCATCAAAATGCCAGCTTTACTGTCATCTTTCAGAATGAGATCCAAATTTCCGTAATCAAACTAGGGTTGGATGGAGCTTTTCTACACCCTTAACAATAAAATCACCCAATAGGTCTTTTATGAACCACCTTTTTGTTCTATTGAACACCTTACAATAGATTATTCGGCTGCCCAAGAACCATTGGGAAGTGAGTGTGAAGAACCTTTTTTAAAGAACCTCTACATGCAGACATTCGGAATCAATTGCAAGTGTATCTTAAACAGTACATGAAACCTGATGCTTTACGTTATGAATCCGAAAAACAAAGTAAATGTGCCGCTAAAGATACAAATGACACTGGACAACTCATATCTCTGTACTGAGTAATAATCAGAAACAAAAAGCAAATGTGAAGTCAGACAGTGTGAAGTGCTTAGACACATTATGTCAACAGTGCACTGTTTGTCCAGCGTCTGGCTCGGCTCTAAACTGGTGTGTCTTATTCATAATATACCATCCTAACCTAGACACGATTTATTGGTCGTGTCTAGCACGGTGCTTTACTTCATTCTTTGTTATTTCACAAAAGCCTGAAGTTCCACATATAACACAGACTGTTGGGATGGAATACATGTGAGATAGGAGGTGGAAATGGGTTGATGTTAACTTTGGTTTATGGTCTTTAAACTGGGGACGGGCTTCCTAATAAGCTGAAATGCTGAAGGCCTCTTGTACTGAGGTAATCTTGAGGTGTATAGTCTTTTGAAAAAGTTAGCACAACCTATGAATGTGATTTTTTAACATGTATAAACACGTGGATCTTCATTTTAGCTACATTGAAAGATGGAGGTGATATAACTGTAACATTTGCGTGGGTTTCCTCCGGGTTCTCCGGCTTCCCCCACAGTCCAAAGACATGCAGGGTAGGTGAATTGGTGACTCTAAAGTGGCCCTTAGTGTGTGTGTGTGTGGATGTGTGCTCCCGACGATGGATTAGCGCCCTGTCTAGGGTTGTTTCCCGCCCTTGCGCTCAGAGTTGCCGGCTGGGCACCGGCTCACCCGTGACCCTATTCAGGAATAAGCGGTTCAGAAAATGAATGAATGAATTAACCTGAAGAAATAAAAAAATGCAAAATGGAACTAAGAGAATGGAATTATCTTGCGAGGAAAAAAAAGTTAGGACATCCTATGACCCAATACCTGGAATTTCCTACTTTGGTTAAAACAATCTCAATTACTGTATATCTGTCTCATAACTATCTACAATTCTCTGACATTGACTCGAAGAAAACAAATTCCACTCCTCCATGAGGATTTTTTTTTTCAGTTATGTCATATTTCAGTTCCTCGAGCCCCCTCAAATGCAACAGTTTCGTAGTGGTTTCTATGATGGAGAGCTCCAAACCCTCCGAACCCCAAACTACGACATTTGCACCCTCATGCTTCACAATTGGTATGAAGTTCTTGTGCTCCAATGCTGTGCTGTCAAATGCTTGCTGTTACTATGCCCATGTAATTCAACTTTGGATTCATCTGTCCAGAGCACATTGTTCCAGAAGTGCTGCTTTTTATCTAGGTGTCCTCTGGCCAACTTTATTTACAGCAAGGGTTTCCTCCTTGCACACCTCCTATCAAAATCGTACTTATTTGGCCTCTTTCTGATGTTAGATACTGCACTTTGACATCAACCACGGCAAGACCTACCTGCAGGTCTCATGATGAGACCTTATTTTACATTTATTGCGATCTGATCGTTGACTGAACTTACTTGGATGTACTGACCTGGCCATGTTGGCTGTTGTTTTAAGTGTTCTCCGGTTGTAAATGACTTTCTGCCACCTTCTTTCTGAACGTGGGAATGTCCTAAATTGTCCCTCATATATAGTCGTTGCACTAATAGTTGGACCCAGAAGGAAGTGTCAGATTACAATCCTATTCAGAAGGAAGGTTACATAGAATATACCCAGAAACCAAGATCATTTAGACTGATATGGCCAATATTTATGAGCTACAAATACAGTAGTGTCTCTTAGCGTAACGCAACAGACCAGCATTTGTAGAGGTTCTTCATGGTGTCCAGCGATAATACATCCCATGCAGCTTGAAATGTATCATTCAGTTCCTGCAGATTTTGTGGTGGAGTGTTGATAGTGTCTCTAAAAGCATCTGACACATTAGAGAAAGGTCTGGTGATATGGCTGTGGCCATGATGTAGAATCTGTTCCTGCAATTCCAGTTCCAAAGCTCTTGGAATTGCAGCAGTGTAGCTCACTGAATGAGCATTTAGAAACAGTAGGCCCACAGGTTTCAGGACCTCATTAACATAATGTTGGGCTGCAATGAGGACCAAAAGTGATCTGGCATTGTACAAAATTGCAACGCCCGCACCATGACACCAGTGAGTGATGCATGACAACAAACCGATCTTGGCACTGACCACCACGGATTCATGGTTGTCTCCAAGACAAAAGAAGGACTCATCACTGAAAATGACCCACTGCCATTCTGAGTGAGTCAATGGCAGTGTGGTACGACTACACCATTGTAGCCCAGCACTGCAATTGATTGATTCCTTTTGGGTGCAACAACTTTTTTTTTGGATGAGTGAATATATACATATACACTACCAGCCAACACCCAATTTGGGTTCTGAAACTTTAGACTGGTGGTGTTCAAATGATGTTAATCAAAAGATTACTTCACAGCATGATGACTGGCAACTACAATCAACCATAACATTGTGGCCACCTTCTTGTTTCTACACTCACTTCATTTTTATCAGGTTCACCTAGCACGACCATGTCAGTGTCACTGCAGTGCTGAGAATGACCCAGCACCCACGTAAAACCTGTTCTGTGGTGGTCCGGTGGGGTCCTGAACATTGAAGAACAGCGTAAAAGTAGGCTAACAAGGTATCCAGAGAAACAAATGGACAGCAGTCTAATTATAGAACTACAACGTGCTAAAAAAAATGAACAGTGAGTGTAGATACAAGGAGGTGGTCAAAATCGTGTGTTTGATTGTAAACCATATTGGGTGTTCTAAAACCTTTGACCGGTTGTGTGTTTATATTTATACGTGGATGTGGTTTCTGCTAGAGACAAGATGGTATAGATCGAGGAACGTTAAACACCTGTCCAACTTCAGAAATAGAACGTCCCATCCTTCCGGCTCCCACTATCACGCCTCACTATTTCACATCACTTTATCATGAGTATCACTGATTATCAACAAGGTAACATTTCAGACTACAGGTGTGGGCATTCTCAAGCCATCCCCTGAGGGATCACTTCAGGATCAATTTCCATACTGCTGTCCCATGACATTTGGCATGTTAGTGTGTAGAACGTATCCAGTATAGAAATATGTTGTGGCAATTTGCGTGCCAGCAGGTATGGAAAGACCTTGGTGCCAAAAAGTGAACCATTTATTATGCATTACATAACCAAAGATATCTACACCCCCTTTAAATGAGTGAATTCAGTTACTTTACCGCACATCCGTTCCTGAAACAAGCATTCAGTTGCAGAAACAGTTTATATAAACTGAAAACCATTACTAATGGAATGCAATGCAGCCGCACATGAGCCCTTGATCACTGTGCTCAGTGCCAGACATCGGGAGTATAAACCTCCCCGAGCATTGTGCTGTATAGCAGTGGAACTGCATTCTCTGGAGTGACGGAGCTCCATAGAATAGCGTTGGGATGGGCTGGAGATATCCAGAATGAATTATCCACTATTTAATCCAAAGGAATCCACACATCAGCTTTCCAGCCTCTAAGTTTAAAGTACGAGGATTTTACTGCAGCAAAGGGGGTAAAACGTCCTAATTATACCCCTGATTTCAGAAGAAATGCAGAGCAGCTGTTTGCAATCTCCTGTGTATTATTTGATCCAAGAAGTATTTAATGATTTTATTAGGCCCATTTCTTAAAATTATATTTAATAAGGAACAAGATTAAACTTTAAATTTAAAAAAAAGAAAGAAAAAAAAGGAAAAATATCAAAGTCTGATTGGATTTACAAGTTTCCAAAAGCCAGTCTTTTCTAATAATTTCTGTTTCCTCTCTTGCACACACACACACACACACACACACACACACACACACACATGCACAACAGATACGCACACACACACACACACACACACACACACACACACACACACACACACACACACACACACACACACACACAGGGAAAATAGCAGTGTGTGCTTTGAGCTGCTCAGCCCTCTTTGCTTGAAGCAGCTCTTTAATCGCTGCCTTGGCTTTGACTTCCTAATGGTTGTAAACAAATGCAATTTTGCATTTCCTGCAGTCTAGACAAACCAAAGGGATCTTTGGCAAGCCAAAATTGAACACATGGTGTTTATGTAGCAAGAAAATGGCTATCTGTATCTAAAGCTTTAAAGTACAAGCTGGAAGGAGTCTTGCGTCGACGTTTTCATCTTTATATAGTGCATTAAAATGCTTGCACTGTAAATTGTTTTCTCCTGGAAATTTTATCATACACATATAAATACACATTAAATTCATCAGACCCCTTTTTTATCACTGAAACAGCCCTGAGCCATCAAGGCATGGACTGTACAAGACCTCTGTGTCTTCTGGCACCACGTTGCAGCAGATCTTGCAAGCTATGAGGTGAGGCTTCCATGAATCACATCAGTGAGCCGTGGGTGCTCATGACCCTGTTACTGGATCACTGGCTGTCTTTTCACAGAACACTTTGGTAGGTAGTGACCAAGGCATACTTCAAACATACCACAAGACCTGTCTGAAGCCCTGGAGATGTTCTGACCTACACAGCAAAAAAAAATGGAGAGCTGATTTTAACTCTCAAAGTGTTATTTTAACACAATGGGATTTAAATGGTGTTCAGTGTTGAAGTTATTTGACAGAGTTGATCAGGTCAGAGTTAATTCAGCAATGTTCAACTCTGCAAGGATGTAATTCAACTCCACTGACCCTTGCAAAGTCTTCACATGTGGCAATCTCGACTGCATAATTTTTGATAGTGGGGCACTATGTATGTGCTCTCTCCTGATTGGGCAGAAATGGCCTGATGGTTAGAGAACCTTGATGGGAAGGTTTCCGGTTTGAATTTCTCAACTTGCAGGGCATGACTGAAGTCGTGTGAATTCACTAATGTGGGTTAAATCCGGAGGGAAAGAAATTAACTATTTATAGTGCACATAGAATTATGGATTTAAATTAATACTGATGAAATAGTAAAACACCGCAGAGCAATGTTCTTTTTCTAACCACTTAAGAGTTATTTGAACACTGTTTTTTGAGTAAAAAAGGAACTTTGACTTTAGCTATTTTGAAAGTGTTGATTTAACACTGAGTTCTCCTCAAAAGTAGCTCAGAGCCTTATGCACATGTCATTTTTTAAGAACTGACTGCTCACATTCTGTATTATGTGTATATTCCACTCATTGACATGTACTATTGTAAAAATAATCAATGTTATTCACTTCACTCTCAGTGGTTTTAATGTTATGGCTGATCTAAGGATCATGACTGATCTTGCAATGCCGTTAGTAACAAGTAAGTTCTGTATTACAAAAGCTGAATTTGTGCAAGCAGATACAGTTAATAATTAGGGTCTCAGTGCAATGGGATCATGTGACATCAGCTGTGAATCTTAAAGTGATTGCAAATCTAGGCCTTTCTCTGACGGTAACACGATGCTGTAGACACCAGCAATTCAAGACCTGCTGTTTCTCCCCTGTGTGGTATTCCACAACCCAGCCATGGTGTTGATCTCAATACACCATATCTTGAGTAAAAGATGAGAGAAGGGTACTGACTGGGGGATTTTTAAAACATTTCTGAAGCCAAAATTGTGTTTGCAGAATTCTGGCAGAGAAGAACATTTTCAAAGGCATCTTTGAATGTTCTTTAATGCACCACATCAAAAGAACCAAACGGAAGTGCTGAGTACATGAAACCAAGCTACTCTGACTGTTCTTCACCCTGACAAACAGTATGCATTGCTGTCTCAAAGAACATAACCACTGACATAACCACAACCAAGACAGGTGACTTGTTAAAGGAAAGAAGGGGTTTAAAGTCTCTGGAACGGTGCAAAGTAAAGATGCTTGTATGCTGATGCATATATAGTTTTTTTAGTTGATCATAACTTTATTAAAAAAAAGTTCAAATGTCATAAATGTTATGTTTCTTACAGTTAAGGTGATATTTTTCAAGCATTCTTTTCTTTTAACTTTGATACTGTTCGATTCATCATTGTAACAAAATATTGTTATAATTTAATATATTATTCAAATTTAGTGTATATACTAGTGTGTGTGTGTGTGTGTAAATATATATATATATATATATATATATATATATATATATAGTCTCTATTTAAACTGATATAATCATAAATTATATCAAATTATATCACATTTTATTTTAAAGCCAAACTTAACTGCTTATGAGTCTGTGAACCCCAACAACATGCTTTCCTGTAAGGTTTATCATTTTTATTTTTCAGTTATTTATGTTTTGTACTGTCTTAACTGCAGTATTGACAATGTGACTCCTTCTCATGTCTCTATACTGAGCTCTTTTATCTATGAATACACCGCTGTCATTTAACATGAATATGTTTTTACAAGGCTATGTATTGTATTCCAAAGCAAATTGATTCCTCCATAGAAAAGCAATTAGTCTGAGGTTCTTGATCCCAAATTAACATCAAGTACATTCACCATAATTGTCATCAGGACTGCTAATAAACCCCGAATGTTTGGACTCATCTTCAAAGTGAAAATGCAGTCATTGCAATAATAAATCAAATCTATTACAGTACAGTAGCTCACTTTTACAGTGTCCACTATGCAACACCGTGTCAACCATTTCCACTGAGAATTAAAGCATTGTTATTTTTTTATCACTTTAAACTACGTGCTTTGATTTGCTTTGGCATTTTCTGTTATTTACATTTGACTAAATCTGTATTTTTCTTATACTCTTAACATGAAGGGATCTATGAAAAGTGAGAAATGGGATTCAGTGATACCTGTATATTAATTTTAGTGCCAAACAGAATCTTTAGAGGTCTTTGGGACCATATACAATTATTTTTGCATGCTAAAGAACAAGCAATGAACAAAACAGACTTAAACAGTGAATGAGTGTTGGGGCCTTGCTGCTAATGAGAACTTGGTCTTCATGTGTAAGAAATGAGTGAATTTTGGAATCTGCTCCCGGATTTAAGTTTTATGGAAAATTGAATAAAGGGATTGGATAAAGGGATTCTCAGCAGAGACGTTTAACAAAAAAAACCCCAGCTTGTACTCATTTCACCATCAGTATAAGTGTATACATACACAAAGCTGGGAAGAATAGTCACCTTCCATGGAGAGAGAGAGAGAGAGAGAGAGAGAGAGAGAGAGAGAGAGAGAGAGACAGAGAGAGAGAGAGAGCCTCTTGGGTGGAAAATATAGCCCTGGGAAAGCTTAAGCTAATATCGGCCATCGAGCACACAAGTATTTTTTTGGACGCAGCTCTGTGTTGTGCCTGAACAGAAAATCTACAAAAAAGGAGAAAAAAAGTTCTCTGGGTTGGAGGACAAAGCCTTTCTCCGGCCATACATCTGTGAGTTTTGAAACAAAGCTTTGTTTGTGGGCCTCAATCACTTGTGCTCATGAAAGCAGACACTTGCTTGAAAAACTCTCTCTCTCTCTCTCTCTCTCTCTCTCTCTCTCTCTCTCTCTCTCTCTCTCTTTTCCCGGGGAAACACTCTAAACCAACATCCTGGTATAAATTTGCAAAACGCAATACTGGCCCAATTGTGCGCGGGAACGACGTGGGACGCATACAAATCGCCCCCCGTTTAGAACACCCCTGACTCACCCCCACTCCACCACCACCCCCACCCTGCCCAGGCTCTGAGGCTGATAGATATAAATCATTTTGTTTCAAATCTACATAAAAGGGCATTAAGGGCCACTGGTGTTTCACAGCTTTGCCATTTTTACTGTACTTAATTGGACGCTTTCTCTCGTAATCTGAAGCTGCCCCTTCAGATGACATTTCTACAAATCTAAAAAAGAATTGATAAGAAATTTCTTTCCTCCCTCCTCTTAAACCTGCAGCTCTTTTTCCCCTCTTTTTTTTTTTTTGTTCACCTGCTCTCCCTTTTCACGAGAGACTGATTTTTTTTTTCTTTACCAAGGGGAGAATAAAGTTTCAAGTGTGTGGCATTTGAAGGTAAGGGAATGAAATCGGAGGCTGCTTGGTAAGGATAAGACTAGGCTGGGAAAGAGGGAAGTTGGCAGCGGTGCCAGGTCAGCATCGTGGCCCCCCACCACCACCACTCCCCAGTGCAAACCCCCCACCCACCCCCTTACACCAGGTGTCTGCTACATTTAAATGATACTATTATTCATAGACAAGAGAGTGGGGTATTAAAAGTCCCCCCAAAAAATCATTTGCAATTGAATACAGATATAATCCTGGAAATATAAGTCTCCATTTAGACCCTGCCATTAAGCTAACAAGGAGCTCTTTGTGCAACATGTGTGTATTAATCACGGTCGGGGGAAAAGGAGCAGGAAGAGAGAGAGAGAGAGAGAGAGAGAGAGAGAGAGAGGGAGAGAGAGAGACTGAGAGACAGAGAGAGAGAGTGTTCCTTTGCAAGTGTTCAGATGCAAATTGAAATGTCGCTCTAACTGTCTTCATGGGCTTATCACTTTGGCACTTGTTCTCAGCAAGCTCAGGGACTGATATGAATTCAAAGGCTTTGAATTGCATAAAAACAGTAATCACTTATCAGACGGGACCCTTTTGAATTGCCACCTTAAAATGTATTTGTTCACCTGTAACTTGTTCAAACAGGCAGTAAAATTAGATTTTTTTTTTTTATTATGATTTGAGTTTGATGGATGTTAGTTTTATGACTATAAACTCACATAACGATGTTTCAAGTGGTCCTCTGAGTGATACAACAGAAGAACCACTGTTGGTTCCTTAAAGAACTGTGTTTGTATAGATATGTATGTAACTTTATTTATTATACATTTATATACAGTAGCAATCCGACACAGAGTAAATAAGAACCAAAAAAAAAAGAATAAAACATAGATAAAAAAAGAGGAAAAAATGACTGTAATGAACCTTTAAATTTGTAAAGAACATTGAAATCAAGCTGAAAAGTTAAAAACGGTTCAACCCTTGGGGATGTTGTTGATAATGTTGGAGGTTATGCTACTGTTTTTGGATCCTACAAAGAAGAAAATTATAGATTTAGATTAGATTCATGTATAGTTTAGTTTTGGTTACTATTAGATTTAGATGTAGATTAAGGTGTAATTTAAAGTTAGTTTAAAATTAAGTTTAGGTGTAAATTAAGGTTTTAGATTAGATGTAGATTAAGGTGTAATTTAAAGTTAGTTTAAAATTAAGTTTAGGTGTAAATTAAGGTTTTAGATTAGGTGTAGATTAAGGTTTAAGTAAAAATTAGGTTAAGATTAGGTTTCAGTGTAGATTAAGATGTAGGTTATGGTTAGTATAAGATTAGGTTTAGATGTAGATTAAGGTGTAGATTAAGATTAAGTTAAGGTTATGTGTAGGTCTAGATTATAGTGTAGGTTAAGGTGTAGGTAAAGCTTTGGTTTATGTGTAAATTATGTGTGAAGATGTAGTTTAAAGTGAGGTTAGGTGTAGTTTAAGGTAATGGAATTAAAACGTACGTTTGTTGTTTTTGCTTGGTTACAGTAACATTGGATTTGACAAGTGGACTCTCAGTTCTGAGTCAGTTCTTCTAAATCACTTTATAAAGAATCACCTGGAGTTAGTTCTTGGTCAGCAGAGATCATGTTTCCATTGAACACAGCGATGAGCCATTTTACAGGGTGCACAAAAATCAGCAAAGTAGATGTTTTTGCTGTGAGATCAGACTGTTTCAGTAAACTGACTCAGGGATTCTTCAGAAATCCGCAGGGACTCTGGATCAGTCCGTCCAACTTGTTGATTTGTTTTGATCAAGTGTTCTTCTTTGTCTTCTCGTCGTGGAAGGATGGACAGAAACCAACCGTCGATGTTTTCTGATCTGAAGTTTGCTCTGCTAAGTACTGTTTAATAAGGTCTTATAAAGGATGTAGATCATTGTTATTAATGTTTCTCTCAGTTGGAGAATCAGCCTTGTTGTCTGTATTCTCAATTTTTGAAACCCTCTTCATCAGCAGCCATTACCTTGGTGCTCCTCTAAGCCGATTTTCAGTAGCCTCACTTCTTGATTAAATTGGTAATTATTTTTAGCTTGTTGTTGTTGTCCAGTGGAACAAAAGAGGGTTTCTTTAAGTGTTCTTGAGAACACACTCCTCCAGCTTTTCTAGCCTCTAGTTTATGAAGATAATCTCCTTGCTTTTGTACAATACTGGTGCTTCCATAATGGAATAAAGTCAGTCAAGATTGTTGGATCGATCAAACTTCTATGAGGTGCCTTTGATGGACTGATGTCATGCACTAGTGCTGCTGAACAAAACACACATCCACGCTCTAATCCCCATACCGTAACTGAACCGCGTGAGGGCCAGCATTGGATAAATGGGGGTGGGGGGGGGATCTAAGCAGATTAAATGGTTTCTAGGCAAGTTAGAAAATTATGCTTATAGAAATTGCATTTAACTGCATTATAGGAATTGAATTTAAGAATGTATGGTGTGCTTGTCATGTATTCTGTTAGAAAAGTCTTTTCTAAGTGGCCAAACACAGGATGGCCAGACTTTAAAGAATAAATTCACTGCTTTTCAATTCAGATATTATTAAATGTTGTTAAATTGATTTGTTCATTGAATAAAATCGTATTTTGATTCAGCTTCTTATTAAGATTAGAGAATAGTCAGTCAAATTTCTTGGGGCAACATATGCCCTCACATGTCTGTTGAACCACAACCTGGTCTTCAATAAGGACAAGGAAATGTGGTGATTTTATATATTCATACTTAAAGAAGGTGAACTGTTTAACACACTAGTTTCCTGACCTGTAGGCCTACTGATCAAAGTGACACAAAAAATAGCTTGAAATATTTGACTTTACATGTAATGAATGTAAACGTTTATTATCATTTTCTGAACGAAAGCATGAACACATGAACATTTTTATGCTATTCTAATTATTTAGATGCATTTGTATATTTATAATTATAGTGTGAACTAGAATTAAAAAAATACATTCCCTTTTCTAACATGGTTTTGTTTGCAGTAAGTCTCATTGTGCTTGAAAACATACCTAGAAATCTATGTTAATAGATTAGGACAGGTTTTACAGAAACGTTTGGGTGATTTTTAGCTCAAAAAAGCACTAAAAACTTTAAACAAAAGCAAATTTTGCACATCAAATGTGACTTGGCATCTTAATTACCTACTAAGATCTACTGTTCACATTACTAAAGTTCTAAAATGTATCATTCACATTCTAGATCATGTAGTCTACCAGTGCAGCTCAACAATGGTTAGTTTTATATCATGAAAAAGGCCATAATTTTATTCAAAAAGGCAAATGGTTACATTTTATCTTCATTGTGTGTAACGTGATATATTTCAAGCATTTGTTTTAACTTTTGATCAGTCTGACTTATAGTTTATGAAAATCAGAAAGCCAGCATCTCAAATCATTAGAATATTTAACTTTGAGTATCAACATTAACAGAACATTGGACACAAACGATAAAAAACTGGTTTTGGTATGTAAAATACACCAAATTACATTAAAAAGAAAAAATTATATACCTGAAACTGTAGATCATGGACACTTTAATACACAGCATTAAACACAACCACTAAGATAGAAGAAGTCCGAAAGTAAAGGCCTATGGGGAAGGGCCACACATGAAAAAGTGAATCTTTCCATATGAGAGCTTTTCCCTTGGAGACTCCAATCATGTTTAAAATCTGAGCTAGAGAAGATCGTGGACAAACACAAATGGATAAAAGTTGACTTTGGGAGTCTGTGGGCCCCCCTGGGCTGCCCATCCATCCTATAAGACAGCATGAGAACGATGACTCCAAGTCTTTCAGAACGCTGTTTGCGTAAGTGGAGTTATGCTACAAATGCTGAAAGAGACATGGAGAGATAATATTGTGGTTCATCCGAAACAGAAAGGAAGCAATGATGAATGCTCTGTTTGACTTCATGGATTTAGTCAGCTGGTGCACTGGAAAGTGAGGGAGAGTGATAGAGAGCGGCAGACAGAGAAAAATAACGAGTGAGAAAACATTTGCTTTGTCCGAGCATTAAGCTGTTTTTTTTCACACGCTGCTGCTGCGGGAATAAATCTGTGTTCCGTGTCAGAAAAGGGTGAGAATTCCGAAACGTGTAGGCATTATAATCGTCAAATGAAAACATAGCCTTTGTCTTCTTATGAACATATTTAAACATATGGACATTTAATCTTCATTTATGCTAGAGAAGAAGAACTGTCTATCTATCTATCTATCTATCTATCTATCTATCTATCTATCTATCTATCTATCTATCTATCTATCTATCTATCTATCTATCTATCTATCTATCTATCTATCTATCCATCCATCCATCCATCCATCCATCTCGCTCTGCAGAGAAGAAATAAGCACTTTGGATGTTAAAGGTGGTAGAACGTGAACAAGCCAAATGGCGACAGTGGTAAAGAAAAAACTCAGGTGGAGGATGAAACCTTGGGAGGAACCAGGCTCACAACCCATCCTCCACTGGTCAAACCACTTATACATTCATAGATTGAAAAGAGAGTGTACAGTGCAATGGATCCAGGTGTATAAGTTGTTAATTAATGGCATAAAAGAGTGATTATATTTGGTTGTGCCAAAATCATAATGTGAAGGAAGTATCTGAATGTATAGGTATAAAAGGGTACGTTCTTACGGGTCTACCAGCATCAGCAAAGATCCCTGTTTACAGGAAATCCTTCTCAGAATTGTGGCTGAAAGACAAAACACCAGTGTGTTTTACGGCTTGTGAATGAAAATTGCTCTGCTTCCAGGCAAGAATTACTTCTAGAAGTCACTGCAGGTTCTTCATGACCAATGTCTGAAACAAGAGACCCATACAACCATATACAGCTGCATATTCACATTACATTCTAATAACAATTCTACTTACTTCACACAGTGGTCTTCAGCATGCCCTGCTGAAATCACTCCTTTTGGCCAGTTCCAAGGACCACTTAATCTATTCATTCTTCCTTCCACCTGTCTATGTTTACTGTATGTACAGAATCAATCAGAAGCTACTGTAGACAAATCACTTTTGCACTTTTGCAGTGTTTGCAATATTTATTCAAATCAACATTTTGTTTTGTTATCTAGTTTTTTTCTAAAACATCACTCCAAAGAACTTTTCTTGGCACCTTAACTTTTCAGAGTCCTGTCAAGTCACGTCAGATCCAGATTGTAGATCATTGAAAGACTAAATACAGTTGTTAATTTTCTACAAAATATGGCTAATTCACTTCATAACTAATCAGATTCTGCAAAATTGCTCACTCTCCAGCCCCAGAATATTGCTTTCCCCGCTCATACTTGAGAATATCAAAAGAGGGGTGGCATTCGGGTGAGATGGGGAGGGGTCAGTGTGTCTAAGCAATCACTGTGTATCCAGGACAGCAGTCAGTGCAGGATTTAAAAAGGCCTCCTCATGCAGAAATATCTGATCTCCTTTCATAGAATAAAGGAAAGGAAGAAAAGACTGAGCAAAAATCTGTGGAACCTTTTTGTTCTCTGTAGAGTGAAATCAAAGACTCGGATCTTGATCTACAGTTTTTAAATCAGATAAAATCGAAAAATTAGACATATTTGTTCAAGAATGTTCAAGAATGTTAGGACTGAGTTGAACCTGCACATACATATTTAAGATGAACATTTTAAATAAGCATATTTTGAACATTTGTCCTCTTTAAATTCTGTTAACTTTTGCAATAAAATGCAATGCAAATGCAAATATGTTGTGTAGCAATTATTTGACACCTGAACAAAGAAAAAAATATACGTTCAGATCAAATCAAGTTACATTACACGGGTGTAAGTCCCTTGCAGCAGTAAAAAAGAAGCATAAAAAACACACACACACACACACACACACAAAATCCGAATAAAGAAAGAATATACCTCTATGTAATAGAGTATTTACACATTAACTTACACTATACATACATTATACATACATTATTGCACTGAAGCATACATTTGTGCACTGTAGAAGTCACGTGTATATAGAAGCTATAAAATTAATATTTGCATTATATTTACATGCACTTTAGTGGGTGCAGTGGGAGACAGTCAACATATATTTCAACATATATATTTTTAATAATTAAACACAACCTCTTTCTGAATACTTGGGTAAAACTCACAAATACAAGCCACACAATTTACTTTAAAATGAGAGAAACACATCCTGTATTATATTCTATTGTGAAAATATTTCATCTGATTTTCAAATAACGTAGAAATTTTAATCACCTCTGTTGTTTACATTTTTAGGTAAAAAAAAAAATTAACAATTTTACACAGATTTGTTTCTGATAAATGCAGGATTTCCAAGTTCCACCCTCAGGAAATCAAAGTGCAGGTCATTGAAGCCTGGTGGGACTGTATGATATATGTAGTCCTTGTTATTGGAGAAATGTGCTGAAAATTAAATTATACGTTGTGTACTGCTTAGAAAAATTAGAACTTTAAAAACTCAAAAACAGTTCAAGTTGAACTTAATTTAATGTTGATCAGAGTTTTGATTCTGCTTTTTACAACAGGAATCGGGAACAGTAGTGGAGGGACAAATTCCAAAGCAGTTTACTGCTTTTCCTGCTTAAACACACCTGATTCAACTTAGCAGTTCGTTACCAGGTTTTGTTGTTGTGTGAGATCAAAGAACTTCTCACTTCTTCATCCCGGTTTTACAGTGTACTTCTCTCAGTTCAACGTTCCACTTCTTACACTGTAAAAAGTGGAATCCTCTGTTTAACCTAAAACAGAGAAAAACCAACTGAACTGGGTTTTTCATTCTCAAATAAATCATATAGATTGTTCAAAATATATGTTTACATTGAATATACCATGTTCAGTTGATTATTAGCACATGATGTCTACACATTCAATTCATTTAGTTCAGTTTGATTGATGGGAGTGCAATTTGAATAATCCATTTAGATTTAGTTTCTCAACATTTACATAAATTACATTTACTTATTTTTTATCTGTTCATTTTAAAGAAAATTCAATTAATAAATTAGGTCTGGAGGAATTTGAAACACTTTTTTATAACCATGAATGGGTTTTGTGTTGCTGGTGATAAACATTTTAACCAGAAAAACATCTGGGCCGCAAAATAAATAATTAAAAAAATTACAACAGTCAATTTACGCAAACAAATACCTTTTTTTTGTTGTAGACTTTACTTTTAATATTATTAAATTATTAAATTATTATTATTAAATTCTGTTTATGATAATCTTGTCTTTGTACTTAAGAATATGCTTAATTTGAAATTTGTTTTAGAGTGAATGCAGTTTTACCCTTTAAAGAGTTCCTTAAATCTTTATCATGGAACTGAAACATTCAGCAATTGAATTTTGATTTATTAACCACCAACGATATGTCTATTACATACACATGTACTGTGGTGTCTGGCGTTGCCCCATCCAGCCTGGCCATAAAACTTTACCTGAATGGGATGGTGATCAGGCTGCTGGCAGTTGAGCACATAGAAAGGAGGCAAACACTGTGAGGAGGCATCACTATGTCCAATGCCAAACAGCAGTTGGTAGCAAGCCAATAAAGGTGGCAGGAAGTGGACTGTCTGTGTCAGAGTGTCTGTAACAACGTATATGTAACAATATAAATGAATAAGAAATAAGGCTGTTAATAATCTACTAAACACAGTTGTTTCCACAGGCTACAGTCTATCTGTAACAGGGTGCCTGTGACAATGTATTTGATGATGTGTTTGTAATAGTGTGTTACAGCATGCCTAGAACAGCCTGCCTGTAACAGTGTATCTGTCACAGGGTGTCTGTACACCAACAGTGTAACATGATGTCTGTAGCGACATGTCGGTAAGAACCTGTCTATAACAACATAACAGCATCGTGCCTGTAACAGTGTGCATGTAACATGTCTGTCGCCACATATCCGTAACAGTGTTTGTTACAGGGTGTCCGTACAGGATGTCTGTATATCGTTTGTAACAGTGTGTCTATAGCAGTATGTCATGATATGATGGCATTTTTTTTTTCTCCAGAGGAAAAGAGCTGCTTAATCAGTAGCTGTCCAGCACGCACCTCATGCATTACCACAGCTATCTAAATCCATTTGGGGAGATGAATGAACATAACTCTGCCAGCCAACATCTGTGCAGACATGCCTACACCCTGTGGACTGTCTATGCTCAATTTACCACAGACAGAATCTCTCTCTCTCTCTCTCTCTCTCTCTCTCTCTCTCTCTCTCTCTCTCTCCTGTCTCTCTCTGTATTTTCTAATTAGGTGTGTCATCAAAGCTCTCCAAAACAGCTAATCAGTAACCGTTAACCCGATGCCTTTTGGTCTTGGGCCGTTTCCTGCTGAGGCCTAATAGCCCTTTTAATAAAATAAGCTGATACTAATGGGAGAGTGTGTAGCGGAGGCAGAGGGAGAAGTTAACAATTGCTTGCAGTGTTTTGATTGATCCTAGCACAGCGCTCTAATTAAGTGATTATGAGGATGCAGCACCTGCTGGAGACTGGACAGGAGTTCATTGTGGGGGCGATAAAGATAACTGCTCTAAGAACAACTTAGACAGAACAAAAAGAAAAAATGCACTGGAAAAGAAATGTAAAGCTATATTGAAGTTATATGAAATGCATGCATGCATCTCTCTCTCTCTCGCTCTCTCTCTCTCTATCTCTCTCTCTCTCTCTGATGAAATATGGTTTCAATTTCTCCTGAATCACCTCTCAAGTGTATAATTCCATCACCAACTCACCTGATTTAAAAAAAAAAAAATATATATATATATATATATATATATATCTATATATATATATATATATATATATATATATATATATATATATATATACATACACACACAGACACACACACACACACACACATGCGCAGCTCAGTATACACGAAACAAAAAAATAAGGATTATCTTTCATAGATTGTGTGTCCACCAGCTCATCAGTGTGACATGATCAGATGCAGTGTTCCCTGGGGTGGACGAGTTGGACAGGGAGGGGGCATACTGGGAGGCCGGTGCAGCCCATGGAAATGAGCCCCATTCATGGCTGGCTCTGGGCATATGGCGCTGCTTTGTCCCGGGCCACTGAGGCAGAAGTGATGCAATTTGTTGGCATGTCCTGTCATTTCAGCAGCTCCCCTAGTCCTGCCACAGCACAGCACTGCTGCAGCACAGCACAGTGCTCGCGAAACAACAACAGGGCTGAGAGCGGACTACTTATTCACACACCCTGCAAGACTAATGACAAAGACATAGTGAGCTGGAGCTGAAGCACAACTCTCCCTCCCTCTCTCTCTCTCTCTCTCTCTCTCTCTCTCTCTCTCTCTCTCTCTCTCTCTCTGGACAGTGTGGTAATAGAAATGTTTAGTTTGTAAGTGCAGCTTGTATTAAATTGCCATTAATAATTTTTGTTTTATATACTGTAAATATAAATTTGATAAACACATATGTACATTTTAAAACATTTCATTCAATATTCTAGTATTTTTTAAGTATTTAAAGTAATGATGAAATTATGTTTTTTCAACATATTATAATATTATATTCATTACAATATATTGTATATTTATATAGTTATATAAATATATAGTTATATAATAACACATAGACATGCTACATGTTTATTAGTTTTTCAGGAAACTCTCTGCCACTATAATTAATTGCAACAATTTTTTTTTTTTTTTTTTTTTTTATTATTTCAGGAATTGGAAATTTTTTGTAATTGCCTGTTATAGTCAACTGTAAACTAGAATAGATGTGTTGATGGATCAGCCAACAACTTTGAACTGTGAACAAATCACAACTGTCATACAAAAATCTCCAATATGGCAACTTCTTAACTTTCAGTGGAGGTTGGAGGGGGTTTGGACATTTTGGATCACCTACCATCCACTTTTTAAAATCATTCTTCATAGAAGTGAATTTGCAATCTGCATACTTTTAATTTTATGTTATGTAACATGATCTCTGATGATTCAGGGTGTCAGTTTGTAACATCATTAATGCTACTTTAGCTTTGTTCTTTACTTAGAAAACATCTGAAAGTTTTTGAAATTTCATTCATAGTTTTCTAACATTTATTTAAAAAAAAAAACATTGATTCCAAACTTCTGATTGGTTCATAATTGTCTGGCTACAAATTCTATCAAATTCTATCATTTGTCAATTAAAAATCAGCTCGATTTACACAATACATGATCCGAACCCTGGTGCAAGTACTGTTACTTTGGAGCAAAATGGTGTACCATCTATGACATCTAGCAATATAGTATAGAACTGAGACAGGATAATGTCTGTATCATCCAGGACCTCCAGCTCTGCATTCTGATTAACATTATAAAAACCTCCCAGAACAAAGTGTGAGCTTTATAAGCTTTCTCCTTGGGGATAATGGTGGATGCTTTGTGAAACATTAAATCCACTTTGAGCTATTATTGTGGGATGTTTGCTTATAGTTGACCTCACCTTCTGGTTGGATCTTTACCCTGGGAGAATGTCTCCCGAGACTGTGGGAATAAAAGGGGTTTACCCCCCGGGACATCCTGAGCCCTGAATGGATCATGGTGGGGCACATCACATATAAATGACATTAGGTCTGCACTGATATAACTGTATAACTTGCTGAAGGAAGGAAACATCAAACATCTCAACAGACCTTAAAGATGAGAAGTTAATACTGTCCTCGTCAAACTGATTGGCAGAACTGCTTAAGGATTTATCCCAGTGGTGCCCTGTGGCATATATAAGCCAAAAAAATCCTACTTGACACTTTCTATTTAATTGTATCAACCAGCTCATTGAATGGAGCAGAAAAAAAGTCTGCTGAGCAAGCAAATTCCTTAAATAAAAATACATTTAATTCTCTTGATTATGAAGGTAAGAAACACTAATTGTTGTGAGGACACTCTTATGTAGAGTAAAATTATGTAGTGCATTTTACCATTTTTTTTTTACACTGAAACAAAGTTAAATAAGTTAAATAAAGGCGATGCTATAGAAGAATATTTTTGGATTCCATAAAGAAACATTATTGTAAAAGCAAAATGTGTTAAGAACCCCTTAAATGTGTTAAAGATGTGAAAATGCCAACAATTTTCATCAATTTAAAAATAATTTAAAAAAATATATGAAAATGGTTCTTCAACAGTATCCCTCAAAAAACCCTTTGTGAAGCATTTATTTTTATGAATGTAAAATATAAATCAAACTTTGAAATGACTGTGTGTGATATCATTCCTGATGTAGTTTTATAATTTATATATGTGTAGTTCTACAATAAAAAAGCAAATTGACAGACTCAAATAGTATGAACCACGTTTCAAAATCATTGTAAAACTGCACAATCATAAGATATTAGTGTGGGTGTGCCACGGTCATAAAGTTCAAAGGCCTGCAGTGTTATATATTATTAGATATAAAAGACGTATATAAACTTGATTATTGCTGCTTAGCATGTTCCTAGCTGTTGCTAGGTTACAGACCAGCTAAACTGAAAACCACACAGATGTGTTCAGAGTGTCATTGAAAGCCTCATCAGCTAATGACTTAAATGTTACAATGATAACACCACACCAAGTTTTGCAAAAACATAAGACTTGCTTAACCACGGGAAAAAGCAGCGATGTTGATGTTGATCATTTGTTGTTTCTATTAGAGAAACAACATTTTGTAGCATTAATACATAATTCAGACATTGAGATTTGTTGTTAAATATATATATATATATATATATATATAAATTTCCGTGTTTAAAATGAGTTCAAGTTTATTCTCTAGTGAACAATACGGGCTAATTGTTTATAACTTGCCATTTAATATTTGGAATTTGTTTTGAGTATGTTCATTTCCTTTTAATGATGCTTTGTGGTTTACAGTTAGACCCTTGTTTATTGGACACTAACAAGGGTCAATTAATTTGTTTTTAGTGACTTTTTACCTCATAAATATATTTAATATATAGCAAACATATTACTTCAGTTTATTTAGTTTTATTATACACCAGTGTATTATGTTGTTTGTTTATATGTATTAGTGAGGGTTTCATACACATAATTAATTAAATTAATCATATACACATCTTCTGGAGGCAGATGATCCGCGGTGACGTCCCCTAAAGGGAGCAGCCAAAGGAAGAAGAAAATATACACCTCTTAAGAAAAAATCTATAGAGAAATTCTTTTAATGATTTTTAATTCCTTAAAGAAATCTATACGACCCTAATAAACAGTCTATATCAACTACACAAGTCATTAGTATTAGTGTTAGTATTAGTGTTATTGTGTGTATTCTGGCAGATGGCAGTGAAGTGTGCTAACCATTTCCAGAGGCGTGTGGAGTGCTGAGCTTGTCCCAGGACAGTTGGCTTTGTGCTCACAGTGGTCACCGGCTGCCACAGCACCCGTCTCTGTGACACCAGGGTGAGAAAGAGCCAATCAGAGGGTCATTTTTCAGGGTCACTGACTGACACCACTTGAGACTGACCACCATCCTTCTGCTTGAGCAAGCCAGAGGAAACGAGTCAGAATATATACGCTTATGTTACATCATTTATCTAGTCATTACCTCGTCTGTTGATCCACATTTACAAGAGAAAAAAAGATCATTCTTTTTTTAATCAGGAAGACATTTGCTGGATTGACTCCAAACACAATAATAGTAAAAAGTAAACAAATGTGTCAGAGTAGGGTCAAGTTGTCCCTTTTAATTGCCAACTGTATTACAGTACACAGAAAATTAACCTGGCAGATCTGTGCAAAAATAAACAAATAAACTAATAAATAAATAAATCAATCAATAAATAAAATTAAACAGTCAGTGTTTTATATCAGGACTCTTGACTATTGTACAGCATTCCAAGAGCTAAGGCAAAATTTTTTTATTATATTATATTATATTATATTATATTATATTATATTATATTATATTATATTATATTACATTATATTATATTATATTATATTATATTATATTATATTAATATTATTTCTATCAGTAAAAATCTATAAGTCTATATTTAAACTTAATCATAGTGTCTGAAAGCATAGAAGATCAAAGATCTTAGCGATCGTATTCTCCAAGTGAAAAGGTTATTTTTGAAAGTTTCTTCAAAGCTTTCAAACAAGAGTTGGTCCATGGTAGAGATGGAGAAGAACAGTTTAAGCATTGAAATTATGTAAAGTTCTTTTTTATATATATGTGTGTGTGTGTGTGTGTGTGTGTGTGTGTGTGTGTGTGTGTGTGTGTGTGTGTGTGTGTGTGTGTTGTTTTTTAATTAGTATAAATGGTTTCTTCTATGGTGTCACTCAAGCAACAATTTGTGGCACCATTTTATTGAAAGAATGCAAAAATCTGAACATTTTGGATATTCATCTCAGTCTCTTATGCTGTGCATATAATCTTTTGGAACTTGATGACTCTACCGCTGCTAGTGTAAGAGCTGCTTTACTCTTTTAATAAAAGTGTTCTTTTATTTTGCCTGGTTAAAGAGTTTATTAGTCACATCAAGTCAAATCACCTTTGTCAGCCAAAGTGCTGTACAAAATTTGATTGGTGGATAACTGAAAAGGGTTCTGATATTTTCCAAAGAAGCCCTTTTCAGTCCTATATACTAGTAGAACCCACACTAAACCAACTCAACTCCTTCGGCAAAACTCTTAGCATTACATTTACCTGTTTTTGTAATATGATTTAAATGCTCTGGATAAGACCGTCAGCCATATGCTGTGATTGTAAGAGTATCAACCCCAAGGCTGAACATTTCGAGTTCACATTGTAGTCATCCTCAACACTTTGGGATTTTTTCATAGTTTGATATATTTATAGTAGACACGTCAGATATTGTTATTTTCAGAAGATCCAATGCTTCTCAAACTCGTCTTCATTTGAGATGTAAAAATGTTGTGATCAAAAGTGTATTGAGCCTACAATTGTACATCTGTACATCTTACACATTATTATGGGGATGGATTATCCAGAGTGTTTTTGAACTGATTTGTAAGGATTAGATATTTGAAAAGGATATTTATTATAATAAGTTCAAAATAATTGACAGCAGTCCAGAAAAAAAGGATTCATTTCAGTTGGAAATGAATGAATTTGAGCTGTTGTCTCAGCTGGATTACTTACTGATAGTTCATCACACAATGATAATATAGTAGTTTGTTATGTTCTTTGGATCATGTCTGTAGGTTGCTCTGATCTTGAGATGTGAAGCCTAGAAATACTGGCATGTACTTTCATGCATCTTGGGTTCTGAGAGTTAAACACCCCAAGCCCCAAATCGCTTAACTAAATGTCTGAGGTGGTGTTAAAGCTGAACGTAGAGCAAAAACATGGACCAGATGAGAAATTGCTCCCATAGGAGACCAATGATAGAACCGTCAGGTTGTGTGCACTTGTATGTATGCAGCTTTCTTATTTTTAAAAGACATCTACTGTTAAGGCAATATGAATAGCCTCCAGTGTTATGTCCACAGAAGATGGAAATAGGGTCCCTGCATGAAAAAAAAATTCAGACTGTAAATCATATGGAATGTGACGGCCTCCTTTGATTAATGCAGTTCCAGCACAGCACTCTGTGTATTAATCAACAAACAACCTGGCCTCATCACTCACTGAACGACTTCATTCTCAATCAATAGAGACACTCGCTGTAGTCCAGACGTGTTGAGCAGCGTGGGGATGGGTGTAAACAATCAGGGCCTGGTTTGGTAAATGTGTCACTTGGTGGGATGCTAGACGGAGTATTGAACACACTGTAACAGTTCAAATAATCTGAACACTATGATGCCTTTGGGTCTGGTATGTATTTTTTTTTCTTAAAGGCTGTAAAAACACAGGGCTTTAAAACTGCATGAGATATTGTTTTGACAGATTTTCAAAGCAATGGACACGTTCATAAATACTCAGTGAGACTCTTCACATGCTGCACTGAGTATGTATCTAAGTCTTTATTAAACCAGCTGAAAACTGCAATAATCAAACCAGAAAAGTGAAGGGTGAAGCCATTTTTGAGTAGTGGTTGCGATAGTATTCCAAGTGGTTGCTGTGCAGCTGTATAATGGTTGCTAGGTGGTTGATATAGTATTCCAAGTGGGTGCTGTGCAGCTGTATAATGGTTGCTAAGTGGTTGCTATAGTATTCTAAGTGGGTGCCGTGCATCTGTTTAGTGGTTGCTGGGTAGTTATTATAGTGTAGCTTGTTGTTGCTATGGTATTGCAGGTGGCATTGATAAATGGTTGTAATGGTTTTTGACTGGTATAGTATTCCAGATGGGCGGTTGCTATCTTTGTGTTACAAAGTAGTTGCTAAGTTGTTGCTGTTGTGTTTATAAATGGTTGCTATAGTATTTGAAGTGGTTGCTAGTGCGTTACTAGGTGGTTGCTATGGTATTTCAAGTAGTTCCTATGTTATTGTTAAGTGGTTGCTACGGTGTTGTGAAACAGTTATTGAAAGAATGTTATGATGTTACTCAGTTAATACCAGGGTGTTGCTAGGTGGTTGTTAGGCAGTTGCTGTGGTACTATGTGTGATTGCTTTGCAATTAGCAGCTAATCAATTAAATATGCATAAGTTGCATAAATAATAGGCTACTCCTTAATTGTGCTGGTTTACATATTTTTGGCAAAGTCTGATGTAATAAACCATATTCATGTGCACTTAACACAGGTGAATGATGTGAATCCAATGTCTCTTACACTGTAGTTCAGCTCTGAGGTCTCAGAGACCCGCACACCTTACCAGACTCTGTTCTAAACTCTTTTATGATCAAAACTGCAAAACTGAAAGGCTAAGAGTGAGGCTGCAGCACCACCACATGGTATGAAAAATGATTACCTCCATATTTATAAAGACTCTGAAGAGGGGCTGTCACAACTCAGAGGTCACCATAATAACCTGCGTGAAGCCATCAGAGTGATGACTACTGCTGGTTGCCCAAAGAACCATGCTTGAGAAAGAAAGAAACAAACAAACAAAAACATTATATGTCCAAATGTTTATGAACGCCCTTACTAATGAAGGCATCCAGCCACTTAAGCCTTTTATTTTAACAGTAACCCTAGTTTGTGTATGAAGCTATATTTTGAAGGGTATAATTATGTATTGAATAACCAAATAATATTGCTATGTACATACTGTCACTGTCAAAAAATGTTTACCAATTTTATTCATTCGCAAAACAACTTTCAAACATTTTTAGCTTCTATTTGCATAATATGAGTATGACGAGAAGAGTGGATTAACAGAAATGCTCTAAAATTAACTTTACATTGCATTAACTTAATGAGAGAGCTGTTGGCTGCTGAACAAGCTGATGCCCCATTCAAATGTATAAACAAAGCCACGGCATTAAGTGCAGTTCTTAAGTCGTTATAAAGCTATGACTGCTCATAAACAACGTAATTAAAAGGCTTGTGTGGGTTATAATATGGAAGCTTTTCATGCATCTGAAAGAAGTTGCTTTGAAGAATAAATGAATAAATGTATAAACTCTGCTCACAGTGGATGATTCTACCATCCCAGCACAGCAGCAGCTAAAGTTGTCTTCATTCCTACAGAGGCTTCTTCACTACTTGTAAAACATATACAAGCGGATCTAAGCTGACTATAAACCCTATCATACCAGCTACTAGCCACCATGACCCAAAAGACATGAAGGTTGTAATTGATCAAACTCTATCTTGTCTCTCTAAATAAATGCATCAAATTGTTTCTCAGCCTGCTAAGAAATATTGTTTGTTTTGCACTGGAAATTTTAGATCAAGGTAAAGCTATATCCAATTCTCCACAGTTAAAAAGCAATTTAATGCTCCTAGAATGACCCTTACCTCAGCCCATACTGCTAAAAACAACCACCCTAGAAGACTGGTATGCAGGTCAACCAAAAGCATAAACCAGCATATACCAGCTTAGACCTCATGCAAATGTATGCTGTTTTTGGCTTGTTTGTTTGTTTGTTTGTTTGTTTGTTTGTTTGTTTGTTTGTTTGCTTGTTTAAGCAGGGCAGTATGTGGTATCAGTCCATGCTTTGCCATGTTAAATAATTAACATCATCATAAATATTATTATTATTATTATTATTATTATTATTATTATTATTATTATTATTATTATTATTATTATTAACATAATCATTTGCAAGCTTAAATAATTAAATATGACCATGCATGCCAATTTATTTATTTATTTACTTGTATTGCTTTTGTATGTACTTTTTAATGTACAATTTTAAAGCAAACACTTTGGCCATTTGCCATGAATTTGTGATGAGATTGCTGACGGTCTAATCCAGCGTCTGTTTGCAACATTATCCCAGCATCCAAAACTTACTCTAAGTTAGTAAGAAAATATAGTCGATTGAGTTTATTGAGTTTAAGCCATTAATAAACATTTTGTATTAAAGCTCAAGCAAATAACAATCTGAAAGTAACTTATTCGTGCTCAAAGCATTTCAAAGCATAGATTTGGATGTTTCACAGGGATATTGATACATAAAACATCCACGTGACTCTATTTTGTTTTTAATTAGGAAAGATAAATAATGGTGGGTAAGTTGTTTTAGGATTAATTTCAGTCTTTCTTTATTCTGTGTTTATAATTCAGTGGTCAGTTTCGAGCTTGCTGGCTTGCACTTTAAAATAATCCAGACCTTTGAGATACCCTGGACAATTGACGTCAGAGAGTAAATTGCTGTTGACATTGCTTCTTGTTGAATGTACCTGTTCGTCCAACATATCCAGCTGCACACCCCAGGTTGGGTTACTAGTAATACCACCGCTGAATAATATGCTGTGTGGATATATAATCTCTCTACATTAGTGGTAACACTACTGTCTCATTCTAGGCAATGATTGAGTTTTTAGAACTATAGAATATGTCCAAGCCTAAAAATATTTAGGGACCCACAATGATAACCTAATTAAGGCCCACAACTGTAACTAAACAGGGGCCCCAATGGCAGCCTAACAGGGCCCCACAATGGTAAGCCATTGTAGAATAGCAGGGGCCTATAGCTACCCACAGTGGTAGCCTAACTGGTAATAGTGTAACCGGGGAAACAAGGAAATGAGGAAAACACTGAGAAAGGAAATGTCTTATGGTAGACAACTGAGCTGCACCTGTAGAAACTGAGCTGATAAATCCTTGTATTGTCTAAAATATAAAGATTTCTAGATGGTCTAAGCATATGGTTCTAGAAACAAAAGAACAAGTTGTATAGAACCGTCTTGCTATATCAATTCCCAAGGATGTTGTGTCAGTTGACTGACTTCACGCTTCATCTCACCCTCCCAGCCCTAGCAGGGATGTGTGATAGAGAAAGGCATAGCTAGTGGGTGTGAAATGAAAATTATTAAATTGGTTAAGTTGGCTATGTACAGCTATGTACAGAACATCAATTACCCTATAGACAAACTATAAGGTAGCTAGAACCCAAAGACATTTAATGAACCAGATAATATATCATAAAAGAGGAACCAACAAAGGTCCTTCAGAGTTTTCATTCTGGATTCTCTCCTAATGCATGAAATCCCAAATCCCTGCAATCCTAATATTGCTATTAGGTTCAGTGCCCTCCTGTTAAGAGTCTTTAAGCCACTTTATTGGGTGGCGAGGGCGTAAAGGGCCACTTAAAAATGCATTAGCAGAGTATTATCAAATAGCACTCCTTATAAACCCAGTGAGCCTGTTAAAGCCATGATCAGAGGGTTTATGAGCATGCCTCTTTAATTCTAATGCAGCTTTTAGATGGTGCCAGTGCTTTACAGCACTAAATGCCTTGCAGAGGTAATTGGAAGCTGGGTTCCGGCGCGCTTCATATGGCTGTAGGGCCTTCTTGTTCACCTCATTTGGAACGGTGACCCTAATTAATAACGATCAGTCTGTCCAAAATGTGCAAATGGAACAATAAACGTAGATCTGACTAATTAACCGCAACCCTTTCTGCTAATCGTGAGGAAACATTCTCACTTTGTCATTGTTACGTGCCCGGGGTGTGCAACGGCTGATGAAACCAGGTCAGCTTGTTTTTAGGAGGCCATAAATCTGACACTCATATTGTCTTTTTGTGGGAAAGGGCAAACGTGGCACCAGAGAGGGGGAGAGTGAGAGAGAAGACAGAGCAAGCTAAAGACAGAAGCCTTAGACAGGCACATCATTTTATCATTATGGTGGAACATGGATATTCGTTCTATTTTCTGAAAGATAGCAGCAGAATATATTTTATACAAACTACTGCTGAACATTTGGGGGCAACAAATTGAGGGCATAGTACTTGTAGGTGCGTCCATACGAAAAAACATAAATTGCTAAAACATTTTAGTCAAATTTGCTAACAATTTTTCAAACAATCAGGTATTTTACTGGAAATAAATGTAACTTCATAGCAATTTCATTTACATAGCATTATTTTTTTGACTTTCTAAGCTTCAGATTTTATGGTTTGTTTGTTTTTTTTTTCAAGAATTAAGATGTTAATCAATTGGTTCAGTTAATAGAAGTCAATTTCATTTGAAATTAATTTGTTACTTTATTATGAAGTCATATTAAGATGTTAATCCACGTGTAAAGTTTGCAGTAATTTGATCAGGAGTAAATACTAAGGGATGCAAAATAATGGAATAAACTTATACAGTGAGAATACAGTCTTTTGATTGATTTTTGATGACTCCAGGCAGCTTTTACTTTCTTATTTTATTGGACGCAAAATAGCTGATTAGGAAACATTAACATGATTAGCGCCCAAAATAACTGTTTTTGCCACCTATAACATGCTTTACACCAGTACCACCATCAAATATTGACTAATGCAATGAAATTACTTACAAACTCTGCAGCACATCTTTATGAACATAAATTTTCATTGTATTATCATTAACAAGTATGTAGAAAACAAATTAGAGTTGCTGACCAATTAGCAGCAGCCCATTTGTTCTTGGTACTAATTGAATTTGGCTCAAAACCAAACACGGTGTAAAATACGATGACCATTTGAGCTTCGATCATCCTAAATCAGCACCACTTTAGCAGAGCGGCATCGACACAAAGAATGAGGAATTGAAGAGGCCAAAAATGATTAACCTAGTATGTAAATGGTAATTAAAGGACACATGGTGCTTCAGGCACTGTCCTTCACGTTAATCATTTAAACAGAGGTCCAAACACAGCTGCTTACCGCAGTCATTTACCAAAACAGAAAAAAATCCATCCTAAATCCTGTCAACACAATCCAATCAATTGGGCATAATGGACAAAGTGTTTTGGCAAGTGACTGCACAAGTTAGAGGCAATGACATTCCCACAACTGAAATACAAGTGTAGATCCAAATATTTTAATCTTTGTTTTTAATTTAAAAAAAAAGTTTGTCATAGGCTGTGATTGAAATGCATCCCTATTCCCTCATTAGTGCACTACATAGGGATAAACTATGTCAGACACTCATTAATGCCCTAAAACGTAGAATAGGAATTCTAGCCATAGATGTTGTGTTACATGTCAAATGAAATATTTCAAGTCTTTTATGTTTTACTTTTCGTCAGAATGGCCTACAGCTCACAACTCCAGACTCTCAAATGATTAGAATATTTTCTTTACCGTGTCTTATTCAGCACACACATCCACAGTCATGGCAAAGACTGCCGACCTGATAGATGCCCAGAAGATAATCATTGACACCCTCTGTATGAAAGGTCAGCCACAGAAGGTCTTTGCTGAAAAGGGTGGAAGATGTGATGGGAAGAGGTACAGGAGAAACACGGATGACTACAGCCTTGGGAAAAGTCTGATCACCAATGTCTGTTCAAGAACTCAGGAACAAGGAATTGAGTGAGGATGGTGTCAGTGGATCAAGAGCCACCATGCACAGGCATCTTCAGGAAAGGGGCTCCAGCTTCAGCGTTCCTATTATCATTTCTGTCTGGCAAAAAATACATACAAATATATAAATACATTGTTAATCATCTCCCTGTGTTCACAGAAGAAGACACAAGTGGGTTTTTGTGTCCTTTCTAGATAGTAGGACCTTCTGTCTCCTTATGGCAGCAACTGGAATGATGTTTGAAGATGATGAGTTGGGACACTGTAGACCTGAATTGCCATATTGGTTATGGATTGGATATATAAGTCCTGCACTGACAGTAGTTTGTGTCCAATGATCTTACTGGTCTGGTTCACCGCCTGGGCCAGCTTGTTCCTGTGTTTAACGGAGAGGTTCCTGAACCAATATGCAGTGTTAAAACTGACAACACTCCCAATAAGTAACTTGTACACCATGATCAAGGTGTGCTTGCGGGTTTTAAAACTCCTCAAACTTCCAGAAAAGAGAGAGCCTAATGCACATCAATCTGAAAAGTGAGTCTACTGTCAAATAATGTTCCCAAGTATTCAAAATAATCAACTTGTCCACTGCCTGCCCTTCCATGGTAATTGGTTTGAAGACAAATGCTGCGCTTATCGTCCCATCAAAGCATATCCCATTGTTCTTGCTAACATTAAAAACATGGAACCTGCTGTCAAACCAAGTGACTAGGTGATTCGACATCCTGTTAACATCCTGCAAGAAGACATCAAGTGCTATATCAGAACCGGAGACAACGTCAGAAACATCTTACCTGGGCTAAAGAGAAAAAGATTTGCCCTGACCTTCAAGTATTAGAAGCTCAACTCAAGATCAAAGTCTAGATGAAGAGTAATGAGTAATGTTCCCAACCTCTGAATTTCTCCTGTGGTATCTGGCACCAAGACGTTAACAGCTAATCTTTAAGTTCTTGTAAAATCCTGTAAGCTGGGATGCGAAGATGGGTTTGCATCAGTGAACCTTGGGTTGATGGTTCATTGTTTTTTTTTTTCCTTTGGACCACTTTCAGTGCTGACCACCTCATACCAGGTACACCCCTCCTTTTTGCCTGATCTTTTGGAGATGCGCTGATGCAATCATCTAATCTGTGGCCATCATTAAAGTGGCTCAGATCATTGTGTGCCCATTCTTCCTGATTTACAGTATACAGTATATAGGCCTAACTCTAAAGTTCATTGTGCGCATGTTTCAAGGATACCTGCAGTGGCTCTCACTCCGGTTGGCCCTGCTTCAAGCGATGACCTTTTCAGTCTCAGTTCCATGTTCTCCTGATGTTACCATTGTGTTTAGCACTGAAAGGCTTCCACAAGTGTTTACAGCTTCATTTTACACAGGTTTTACATGTGGATTTTGCTTTTGAATGAGTACATATGGTATGGTATTTTCATGTACCAAGCTTATATTATTCAACTATACCAAGCAAAATACAGTTTTCATACAGCATTCTCGAGCTCCTTCAAGATCTCAAGGACAAAAAATATTGTCTGGAAAAAAAAAAAAAAGTGAATATGAATCTGCAACCTTTTGCTACATCTTATGCTGTCCTGTTTACTTTATGTTGGCCTTGTTTATGCTGGAGCTTTCCCCTGGGGAAAATATGTAGACTCAAAGAAAGACAAAGAAGACCTTAAGCAAAACCTTAAAACAGGGTTGTTGCTAATTAGCCCAAGAAAAAGACTATTATAAGGTTATTTATGTAACTTTTTTTAGGCAAGAAATCTGTAATTTTACACACATATTTAGTTAATTTGTTGTGTATTGGATACATTTCTATTATTCCAGGGTCTATATTTCCATTGTAGTTTGTTATTCATTGCTTTATCATGTTTTATTTCATATTCACACAAATGTATCGCATACAAAACAATGGGATGTGAAGGAGTAACCGCTTCGGCCCAGGTGCCCCATTTCATTCAGAGCCCTCAAATATTCAGAAAAGGCTCTGTCTGAAACTCTGAGTATCTAGTGTGCACTGAGACGCAAGCCGGCGACAGCTAGCCTAATGAAAGACCAAGTATGCTGGACATATTTCTTAGCCCAGCAAGTTAAAGGTAGAGCCCAGAAGGTAGCTTTTCCCTCTGCTCTCCTCTGTTCTACAGGCCGTGGAGTTGCAGGAGTCTAACTACCTCTGATAACCTCCAGCCTCCTCAGCACTGACCTCAATGATTTCCCCATCAAGACTGGCTTGATGTACTGCTCCATCTGCACCCAATCCCTCTCCACTATCGACCGCTGGCAAATGAGCCTTCCCGAGCGTGGCCCACGAGCAGTAATTCAAAAGAGCAGTGCATTGATTGGACCTAATGTTATGAGACCTGGATGTGCACATGCTAACAAAACAAAGTGCCATTGCTGGCACTTTGGCTGTTGCTCACAATAAAACGTCAGTACATGAGTGAATTGTGGAGGCTGCGAAAAAGGACGCGTTTGCTCAGTTTTGGGCCAAACGATGGGCGATCAACATTTGCTGGTTAGGAGGAAAGGAAAGGCTCGTTGTTTGCATGCTTGAGTGGCCCCTTGTCGCTAATCATTATTAAATTTGAGGTCAACAGAGCGGGTCAGTTAAATCTTGCTGAAGGTGTCTGCAAAGAATTAAATAAGAAGTCTGCACTTCTTTATGTGGCACTAGAGAACTCAATGTGACTTCACACATAAGAGCATAAATTCAGACGAAATTCTTTAGAGATACTTCTGATACCCCCCTTCCTGGTGAACCTGACCAGCTCACCTTAGTTTATATTTATTCACTCTGGTATGTCACATGTTCACAATGGTCACATTTCAGAAAAATAATATAATAATAAAATAATATAATGTAAATGAAAAGTGGTCCAATGAAAGTTGTGTGATGGATCATTATGTAAATGCACTCTGTGGTCAATTAAACAAACACAAAAAGATTAAGAACTAAAAGCAGACATGAGGTTTCTCCACAAGGGGGCGCTATTAACTCGAGAAAGTTTTGAGTGTCTCTTAGGGCTGTGGTTCTCAATCCTGGTTCTGGAGTACCGCTGCCCTATGTGCTGTGTGTTGGAATTAGTGACGCCTCTAAAGCAAGCAGGGCAGTGGTACTCCAGGACCAAGACTGAGAACCTCTGTATTCTCGGAGAATAGGCCGAGGCTCTGCCTTGTTTTCATGGTTCTGTCAGATCTCTTTGCTTACTGACACTTGGAGCTTTGAATCTGCATCTTGTGAGTGATGGTTGAACATGTGAATTATGTGCAAGGCAACGTGAATTACTGGAGCTGAGCAAGGTATAATAGTAGGTGCCAAATGGGTGGATTATTGCATTTCCAAAGTTGAGTGGACATTATGGGTATACTGGGAATATGTAACACAAGGCATGATCACCCAGAGTGGACAGTGCAGTGGCAGAAATCACATACATGTTGACTTGTCATGGGCTCAGACCCCATGAAGCTGTGGACCCCTGTTGCCAACAAGGCACTGTGAAGGGTGGTGGAGGTTCCATACTGGTGTGGGGTGTTCACCAGGCTGGCTAGTACCCTCTATGTTTTACTGCTTGGTGGTCATTTGCAACCCTTCATGGTCTTGAGGTTCACCCACAATGATGGGATATTCCAGCAGAATAATGCACTGAGCAACTAGGCCCAATATGTCCAGAACTGGTTCTTTGTTGTATTGCCCACATTTTAAAACCCATCTGACACCCACCACCATGCCTTGCTCAAGCTCTGAAAAATCTCCCTCACAAACCTCACTCAGATAATACCTCATAACTTGGGCATTCCCAAGTTGCCCCCTTAATGTAATGCCACTTCAAAATCAATTTACATAGTGCTATCCCATGACATTGGCATGTCAGTGTGTAGCAAAGTGGTAAACACTTTTGTCCTCCATTCAGCAGATGTGGTTTGATTACACCTCTTCAGCACTTGAGCACACATGGGAGGAGTGTTTCAGAATATTGTCCATGAAAGGTACCCAAATTTAGCATTAGGCCCTTTTCTATTTTGTCATTTTGAAGCTATAAATGATACAAACCTTAACTTATGCAATATCTTCTTCTTCTTCTTCTTCTTTTGGCTGCTCCCTTCAGGGGTCACCACAGCGGATCATCATATTTATGATCTGTAATATATTGTTGACACAATTTTTACTCCGGATGCCCTCCCTGACGCAACCCTCCCCGATTATCCGGGCTTGGGACCGGCACCAGTAGTGCACAAAGTACACCCCTAAAGGCTGGTTTAACTTTTCCAATATGCCTTTTGGAAACCATCATTTGCTCACTTTTACAGGGGTGCCCAAACTTTTGCATATCACTGTATTTAAAACGGTGATTGCACCACAAGTGAGGGTTAATTCATATGCAGTAAACTGTCCGAGTGTGAACATGCCTTTAAATGAAGGTTCTATCCAGTTGGAAACTTGGTCATATGGTGTTTTAATTTCAAGTCAAAGCTAAGCTTGAAGTTCACTTTTCAACCACAGCAAACAGATGCTGAGAACCAGCTGAGGATTGTCTTAGAGCCTTAGATGTGTCCAGAAGAGCCTCTGTCTGGGTGTTGGGTCACGTTTGTTTTCGTTTTTTAATTCAATGTGATTCCCAGGTTTATCTGATGAAATTCAATGAGCGTTCACATAAAGCCTTCTTTACTTGTTCCTACAAAGGAGATGCACAAGAGCCCTTTTCCTCCGTACTTTCTGAAACTGTTTGGATTCGTAGTCCAGAGATGATGACAGGCATAATCTCAGCTAAAGGAGACTGACACTTCACTGCAGAAATCAATATTTACAATTTACTTCTTTCAAAGTTCATTCAGGAAGACATGGCCACGGTTATCCTCCCTGAAATAAGCTGATCATATCTCTGGCAGCTCTGGAATAGGACTCCCCCAGGAATAGCGCTCTCTCTCTCTCTCTCTCTCTCTTCTTAATTTCATTTTCTGCTCTCTTTATTTTACTGTCTCTATATTGTTCTTATTTTTTTCTTTATTTCTTTTTTCCCTGTTCCTTCTTTTTTTCATTTCTTTTATATTTCTCCTTCATTCTGTTTTGCTTTCTGTCTCTTTATATTTATCTTCTTTCTTTCTTTCTTTCTTTCTTTCTTTCTTTCTTTCTTTTTCATTTTGTTTTGTTTTCTGTCTCTCTTTTAATTCTATCTTCCTTTTTCATTCTATTTTGCTTTCATCTCTCTCTTTTCTTCTTTCCTTCTTTTATTCATTTTTCTTTTACTCATTTTTTCTCTTTCTATTTATTTCCCTTTCTTTCTTTCTTTCTTTCTTTCTTTCTTTCTTTCTTTCTTTCTTTCTTTCTTTCTTTCTGTCTGAGACTATCCATCTTCATTTTGTGTGGAATGACTGGATGCTGATCAGCAGTAAAACATGCTGGATGGAAAAACATCCTCTCTTATGTAATCAATTTCAATCTGATTAAAGTGTAATATTTATGACAGTCGTGATGGCAGGATCAAGGCTCCTTAAGGGATAATCTAGAGATTGGCAGCCAGTAAGAATTATGACAGGTCCTCGAGCACAGATGTACTGACGTGCTTTTAAGAAACATAAGGGTGAAGTATTCTTATCAGTGGTCTCTGAGGGTATTCTATGTTTACCACATTCATGACTTGTTGTCTTGCAAAATGATTTCAAGTGTTTCAAGTATTTAAAGTGTGTTTAGTAACTTTTAATATGATGTGAGTAATGAGGTGTCTACTGCTTTTCAATGAAACATTGGATAAGCCTGACCTCTGCTGGTAGAGTGTTAGATTGCACACACAGTAGATAATAGTATATTCCAGTGTGTGTGGACACCATTCAGCTACTTAACGTTGCATCCATTGCTGACATAGATGTGCAAATACACACACACACACACACACACACACACACACACACACACACACACACACACACACACACACACACACACACACACACAGCTATTGAACCTATAAAATACACACAGCTATCTAGACCCTGTAGTGAAGTGTTGCCAATAGGACTCTCTGGAGCAGATAAACAAGAACCCAATGCCAGGCATGGACTTAAGGGGTATAAAGAGCCCAAGCATTGAGTTGTGTTCTCAGGAATGATGGTGCCCCTTTCATTATTTTTTGGATAAGTTGGAGATGTGGATAAGCTGGTGCGGCGATCATCCAACATCCTGACCTCACTAATCAAATTCTCACAGCAGTGCTCTAAAATCCTCACTGGAATAAACACCCCCATCCACAACATTCCAAGCCTCTTTTTCACAAGATTCCAAACATATTTTTTGATAAACAAATGATGGCCCCTCTGCTTAATTTAAAAAAGAGCTCATTAATGTTTGGTAGTTTTAAAAGAGCAAATATCCAACTGGTATGAAGATAGATAAGATATAAAATAAGATAATCCTTTATGAACTTCACATTATTACAGTAGCAAGGGGATAGTAAGCTCATCCTTGTCACCTGGCCTGAATGCCCTCCTCTAATTTTTTAGGAGAGGCTTTATGTCAGGATTTATCCATGGATTGTTGTTGGAGAAACACTGAATGGTCTCAGTGGGGACATTTTCTCCACACAGAAGTTGACATAGTCCATAATTGATTGAGAATGTCAATGTCCTCCCCATTACGATCACACAATTCATCCCACACTGTGGTTTCTTAGACCATTCCCTCACCATGCTCTGTTCTCTGTGTACAAGGAGTTTGTATTCAATTCAATTCAGAAGATGAATTAAATTATGGTCAGACCTTCCAAGTGTAGGATGTGGTGAAGAGATATATGGCTCCTTTATGTTGGCATAAAACAGGTCTCTGTTGTGGTAGGTCACATGGTGGGCAGAGAGGAGGATGAAGAAGCATGATTAATGTCTCTAGAGATAAGGAGGGCTTGTTGGTGCTGTGTCTGCAGTCTGCACACAACTGAGTGTAGGACATCAGAAGCCTCATCAGCATTAGCAGCTATTGCGTTACAAATGGCTAACAGTTCAATGTTCTTATGATTCTTATGAGTGATGTGCCCAGAATTACATCATCTATCTTTCACAAATACTCCAAATCTGCCTCTCTCTCTTAGCACTCTCCACTGTCCTGTCTGATAAAATGAGGTGAAAGCCTACACTGCCGGTATTCCCTCTGATGCCATGGTAGCACCATGAGCTTGTCCATCTTGTTGAGAAGCAATCATCATAACAAGAGAGAGTATTAAGGGCTTGTAGCACCTTCTCTGTGCAACACAGTGCTCCACCCTAGCTGCCGCTCTTTCTCTTCTGCACCTCATGGGGAAGTCATGGCTCTCCTGGCAGCACAGCTGTGTTGCTAAGCACTAACAGCTGATCCCTGGAGTAATCAATAGGAGTATGGCTCTGCACTGGCTCTCCAGAAATGGTTGTAAACAGAGAGAATAGTAGTGGTAAAACCAGCACAAATGCCACACGTCAGGTGTCCATTGTGTAAAAAGATGATAACTAACACATCACCATCAAAAAATAAATTTAAGTAAAAGAAAAACTCTGACAAAACAAACAAACAAACAAACAAACAAAAATCCTAAGACTCAGCAGGAGCTGCTGCAACAGGCTGCCACCTTGTGGTACCATCTTGGCTGTCTCTTCTCTATGATAATCTTAAAGAAACATTTTTTGTTGTACTATATAGACAATAACAATGTAGAGGAAAAAATGTATACTGTAGACTGTATAGATATTAGACATATACTGTTTGCTAATGGATATTAATATGTAAACATTGACTTATTTACCAAGACAAATTTAAAGCCATATTAGCCTTTTTAGACAAATCATCACATTAACTTTTAGAACCCTAAATTTTTGAGGGTCTGTTTTTGTAGTTTAATGTACTTTATTTGCCCAAAATTTGTAAAAGTATTTATAAGAGACAGTCACACATACCATGTACTACTATTTTGAGAAGACTACTAACATTGGTTTTCATTTGAGATGAACAATTAAGAGAAATTTTGTATGATGATGATGATGATGATGATGATGATGATGATGATGATTTATTTATTTATTTATTTATTTTTTGCTTATATGAACTAAAAAACACTTGAAATTTCAGAAATGCCTATTGAGCTGAAAATGGACGAATTGTGTGCAATTTGAACTGATTTGTATTGATTAGATAGACAAGAATATTTATAATAATAAGTTCAGAATAAAAATAAGTAAATAAACAAAAAACAAACAAAACCTGAATATCCTTGATTATGTTTGTCATTTATGTATTATTCCTTCTCTGTATGAGAAAAAAAAAAAGAAAAAAAAAAAGAGAGCAAACAGTCTCTCCCCTCTGATTTTATACCCAATATCTGGGTCAGTGATGTCATTATTTCTGCCCCCTCTAACTGATCAGTCAGAATCTGCATGCAGGTTGAGCATATACACCAAACTCTAAAACTTGGAGTTTGTTATGATATTTGCATCATGTATGTAGGTTACTCTGATCCTGAGATATGACACACAGAATCCTGACCCGCTAAAAGTGGATCTGGCATTCTAAGAGTTAATCTGTTCTCCGTAGGCTACTCTGATCCTAGGATATGAAACTTCACTAGACTCAGCTGCCAATCCTCTGCCTTCTTTCTCTTCCCTGTGAGTCCGCTTTCCTTTCCTTTATCAAGTAGTGGTGGTGTTGGTGACCAGGACACCTCTCTGCTTTAGCAATTAAACCTACACCTGTTACTTCTGGCCCACTTCTTAGCCTTTCAGTATCCATGTTCTCATCCTCCACCTCATGAGCTCAACTTTTTTCATTCTGTTCCCACTGCCTTTAAAACATGAGCTTAACTCCTATTCTCAGAAATATTGGTATTGACGTAACAATCCTTGAACCTATTTCTATTCTGCCCAACGTGGCTGAACTGCTTGATGAAGTTGTAACAAACCTCTCAACTGCAGTTTTTCCTCATAATCTTTTCAACACGGCACAGAAACTGACCTCTTGATGATCTTCTTTGCACTGGTCTTTTTGTCCTCAGTTTCCTTCTGCATTAAGATTCATTGCTGGGGTCTCTCTAATTTTACAAGAAACAGGTACTGAACTATTTCTTGTCCTTGAAAAAACATAAACCTAAGTCCAGTTGCTCACTATGCAAGCCTTTGATTTATACTGAACACCTCAGATGTAAGTAATATCCCACATGATCTAGAGGTCAGCCACTGAAGCTCTTTCTCATTTTAAGAAGTCAAACCATTCAGTTTTTCATCAGGTACACTGGATAAGTCTAAGTAAGCACACACACACACACACACACACACACGCACACGCACGCACACACACACACACACACACACACACACACACACACACACACACACACACACACATCCCCCTACGTAACCAAGCACTGCCCTATCTAGCCAAGCCTGCTCACCCTCTGCTCACTTCTAAGAGTCTTCTGGTATTAGACACTTAGCTGCCTGCACCTGTGAATGTCAGCATCTGTAAAGCAGCACGAGGGCCATGTGAGTAGAGGCCTTTCAAAGACAGGTGGGGCAGATGATTCATTTGAGAATAGTAGGTGTAGCATTGGACTCTTCTGGTAGAACTTTGATTGACTAAAGCTTTCATTTTTGTTAAAACTATGAGCAGGAAATGCGCATCTTGCACCACACTGTCATGTAATTGCTTGTACTGTTGCAATCAAGACAGCTAAAGCCAAGTCTGAGTCAAGATCCTTATAAGCAAAACAGACAAAAATCAAACAACCCACACCCATATTTTCTTTATCCAAACATATTCACATTCACACATCTAAATACTCTTAAATGAAAACAAATTTAGTTTCCTATAATGATGAAGATGATATAAGATCATCAGACGTATAAACATATAATCAATATAAAATATAAACAATTCAAATGAATTACACATTCATTATCATTAATTTTACATAATTTATTAATATATAAAAGCATATTGCATCATGTATTTTATAAAATTTTAATATTAAATAATATTTAATCATTTTTTTATATTATATTATATTATATTATAAATATATTATATTATATTATATTATATTACTATTATATTATATTATATTATATTATATTATAACTTTTGGAAGCAAATGATGGTGATAATTATGTGTCCCTTCTTTTCTACAAATCACCGAATAAAAGCTTCAATATAAAGCTGAATATAAACCATTCAATCCATATATATGAATTATTAAATGTGAAAACATAATAATAGATTTCTGTCTGCCCTCAGACTATCGGATTAAACCATCATGGAAAGTAACAGATAGGCGGCTCAAGCATCAGCATACAGATTTCTCAGCTACAAGAGAAAGTCCTGGGCAGGTTCTGGTAATGAGATTCAAACTCCCCATGGTAAGCTCAGAGCAAACGTGATAATAACATGATAATAATGATAAGCATTATTGTTACTCTGTTCTCTGCAGTAAAGGCCTGCTTTGTTCTAGACTTGCTATCTTGTGGTACATGATGTAAAATGGTATTGTACTGCTTCTGCTCCCCAAGTTAATGGTGGCTTTAATTTGTATAATGACTAAAATTACCAACAAACTTTCAGTTTGCTAACATTACATAGCTAAAATGATCCCCCATCGCTGCACATTATCCTGTTGTGCTTTTTTTCCAGATGCCTGGAAAAATAAGATGTTTCCCCAAAGTTCTTTATATGTACTGAATTTACATTCAGCTGAAAGTCCTGCACAGAAATTCACAGCACTTCAAATAATAAAAATGTACAATTGCAGATATTATGAACATGGTAATGCAAATACCATGCAAATTTTGGACAAATTTTATTTTTTTTCTTTTAATTTTTATATTAAACATAAACACAACCCACACACTGAATACAGTACTCTTACATGTATCTTGAATTCAGATAGGAAGACTTTGTGTGTAAACCATGTAATATTCAGTGTTAAATTATTTCTATTCAGCTTTTTAACATCATGGAAAATAATAACAGCATGGAAAAATGATCATTATAAACTTACACAACCAGCAGCCTGACAATCACAGTATCTTGCTGTGCAACTGTCATCATATAGCTCTGATATTCTTCCTTACAGGCTCATAAAGGCTACTATTGATATTGTCTAGACAGATGCCAGGTTTTAATAAACTCACTCAGAGCTGTCACACCAGCATGTTTTTTCTTTTAAGTGAGTTTATGGTGGTGTGTCGAGGCTGTGGCTGAGCCACAGCCAACAGTAACCCAGCAACAGCAGTAACTGTATGGAGTGTCGCAGCTCAAGGCTGGAGCAATCAGGGGGTCTCCTGCGTGTTTGATAAGGAGCAGCCAGCGGCTTCCTTCATAACCAGGGGAACATAGAATCTATTATGCTCCAAGGTGAAGAGAGAAAATGTGGATTTTTAGGCCCTGCTTTGTTTGTGCTCTGGCCGCATTACAGATTTTTTTTTTCACCAATTAAATTTCTTTTAATGAAAGCCCCTGAAATAATTTATCTTAATGGATAGAGTGCATTAATGAAATGATGCATCATATTCACCACTGAGTGAAGATCAAGTCCTAATGGCAGGGCAAAGAGATGTAAAGGCCGTAAATGGAAGGTAATTACATTTTCATTTCAGATTTATATACTTGATGCTGTCTTCATGCTTACTACATAAATGTGGGAATACTTTGGAAACTGAGCCTAAAAGAGAACAGCGCTAGTCTAAAAGCAAAGGATGAAGGTTTTGTCCAACAGAAAGCAGATAAACAGGTTTTAAATAATGACTTCATGCAGCTTCAAGCATAAACTGATTTCTACCATGAATGTATGTTCATTGATATGTATACAATATATAGACAAATATGTTTCCAAAATCAGGATATTAAAATAAATGTATCCGCTTTTGTTGGAGGAATTGTCTCTAATGTCCAGGAAAGGCGCTGTACTTGATTCTGGAGCATTGCTGTGAGGATTTGATTTGATTGCATATAGAGAGATGCATTAGTGAGGGTTTATTGGTTGATCATCACTCCTTCAATCCTCACCTCCCCAATGCATCCTGTCCCAAAAGTATTTGATGGAGCATCATCATTCCAAAGAACACTGATGCACTGTTTTGTAACTCAATGCTGGGGTTTGCTCTCCTCTATCCCATTCAGGCATTAGGTGTATCATGCCAGCAGGTCCTTTCTATTACATTTATAAAAGTAAAATAAAAGTTTATTTATGTAACACTTTTTACAACAAAGGCATTGTCACAAAGCCGCATCCATCTGCAGTTTGCTAAAGACCACATGGACAAGCCAGAAATTTTGGGCTGAATGAGGGCAAAACTAGATGAAAAGCATTATGTTTGGGCATAAATCACTACATTCAGCAAACAATTTTCTCCCATCTGTGAAACAGTAATTGGTGGTAGTTTATGGTTTTGGCATGTTTTTGCTGCATCTGGGCCAGGACAACTTGACAGTATTAATAGAAACAATGAATTTTGAAATATACCATAATTTCTAAAAAGGAAAAACATCAGGACATCTGTCATGGGGTCTCCAAGAATTTAGGTCACGCAGTAAAAAACAATGATATGTATGATAATGTGCAGAGAGTTGTGTTCAAACGTGGGGTACAATTCCTCCAAGCCAATTTGCAGGACTGGAAATGTTTAGTTGTATTTATTTTTTTTTTACACAAAAGGAGACCTAGCCACATCCTGGTCTCAAGGAATTCAAACATTTGTGTTTTAAGCACAGTTTCAAAATTCATACATGTACATATGTGTGCTGAACATAGAGTATATACTTGTGCATGTTCATAAATTAGTGATGCAAATAGTTATTTGAGAAATAAATAATTTGAACAGAGAATGTAACAAAGGAACCGCTGTAACCTAACCAACTCAACCCTGACTGGAACAAAGTTCTCAATGTTATTAAACTTAACTGTAGTGTTTTCTACCTATGTAAAATTTATATATATATATATATATATATATATATATATATATATATATATGTGTGTGTGTGTGTGTGTGTATATTATTGTGTGTGTGTGTGTGTGTGTGTGTATATATATATATATATATATATATATATATATATATATATATATATATATATATATATATGTGTGTGTGTGTGTGTGTGTGTGTGTGTGTGTGTGTGTGTATATATATATGTACCATATATATATATTCACACACAGCATATTTTCAAATGGACTCAAATCTGTAGCCTGTAAGGGCCAATGCCAGACTTTTATTTTGAGCTGTTATAACCTTTTGTATGTCTTGTCTTGTGTGTAATTTTTTTTTTGTGGAAAGGTCCACCCATGGCCAAGTTTCTGCCTTCCGGCAGAGGTAGACATGATAATTAGTGGCATTGAAGAAGAGATATTGTCAAGGCTTTCTAGCCCAGGTGCTTTTTTGAATTTCAATGACAATTATGTCATTAGTTTCACAAGAGCCTCTGGGCTACATATTCTACTACATTTCTTTTTGAAAGACGCTGTTTCGTTACCTCATCTCATTTAAAGATATTTTTTAGACTTAAAGCCAAAATCCAATAGGTCTAATATTAGACTGTGATTTTATAACATTATTCATTAAGAGTAAACATGGTATTTTGTTTTAAAACATTATTCCTAAAAATAAACAATTGCAGTGTCATTTTCCACAAATGTCTGCCTGGTGTAATCCAGCAGTACTCAACCGTGGTCCTAGAGGCACCACTACTTTGCATATTTTGGAGCTTTCCCTGCTCTGACCACACCCGATTCAATTAATCAGCTTAATCACAAGTCCTTCAGAGAAGCAGGGGTGTTAACACTAAATGTGCAGGGCAGTGGTGCCTCCAGGACCAAGACTGAGAAACACTAGTGTAATTAACAGTTTTGTTGACATGCAACAAGATAACAAATAGATATGGAATCATATTACAAAACAAGCCCCTGATCATCCAGCACAGACCATGCTTACATAGACCAATCAGCCATAACATTAAGATCGCCTGCCTAATATGTATAGGTCCCCATCATGCCATGGAAACATCTCCATCTTGTTGAGGCATGGACAAAATCAGGTTTTGTGGTATCTGGCACAAAGATATTAGCAGCAGATCCTTTAGGTTCTTTAAGTTCAGAGTTGGAGCCTCAATGTATCTGGGGGCTTTGGGTGCCCATGACCCTGTTGCTGGTTCACCAGTTGTCTTTAGAACACTTTTCAGAGAAACTAACTTTAAAGGAACACCCCACAAGATTGTTTTGAACCTGCTTTAGAGATACTCTCAATCTGGTTCTTGTCAAAAGTTATACAACAGGTAAAAGTGGCCCAAATACAATTTTGTCATTACATGTGACCCAGATGTATTATCGGTGTGGCAGTGTGAACGGCGACGTACAAAAACACTGATACATATCTGATTCATGGCAATGTGACATTTAAGGCAATCCAACCTGACATTGCTCATTGGGGAGATATCTCTGCTCAGACTAATCACACATCACCCCACGTTTGAAGAAAGTTCCAAAGAAATGGCCAAACATGGCCGCAGGAGGATTCGGTCGCAGAATTAAAGGAAAATAAAAAGCTTTAAAGTAAAGAACCTAAGAACACAACTCAATAATGGCCAAATCATTTTACAGTGAGAGCTAAAGCTTGGTGATAAACCCAGATGTCAGCCACTGGAAGCTTCTTGACGGTTCTCCTGGAAGCAGACCTTCTGCACATGTGCATCCGAATGTGAACATTTCAGACAAATGTTGAACATATGTGACTTTCAAAGAAAAATCAGGTGCCTTGGTAACAATATAATTAATGTTCTTCAATTTACCTGTCAGTGGTTTTAGTGTTACGGCTGATCTGTGTAATATGGTGTCTTTCTCCTGGAAAGAGTCCCCAAAAGAATGCAAAAATACATGAATAAAGTGTACATTACAATAAAGCAATTTCCACTGTAGTTCTTTTTCACAGCTTATGTCAATGCTTTTATAGAGAAAGACCATCCATCCATCTTCAGATCCACTTCTTCTTAGTAGGTCTGACGCCTATTCAGAATCATTGGCCACAAGGTAGGAATACCTCTGTGGAGGGCACCAGTCCATTGCAGGGAACCACATACCCCACTCTCACCTAGGGGCAATATAGCATCATTTTGAGAGGCAAGAGGAAACCTGCTCAGAAACAGGGAGACCAGATCAAACTCCTCATAGATAGTGACTGGAGCAGGGATTGAACCACAATGTAACACACACTTCATCTGCAGGGCCACCACCACACCCTGCAGAATGATCTTCTTCTAAATCAAACAGCATGTGAGGTTTTCTTCACCATGTTTGTTGTTACTCTGGTTGTCCCCACCTCCTCGCCCAGAGTTTGTTTACTCTTATTGGCCACTGCCTGGTCTTGTACATCTCATCAATGTGCTGCAGATTTTTTATCCCACAGTTATAAATATGCTGGAAAATGCCAGGTGGCCTGGGAGAACTGGCTCAATTTCGGGTCTAAACCACTCACACTATACAAACCCATACGACTTTCCCCTTCAGTCACTAGAAACATTACTAATGGTGTGTTTTTAGGCGTCTGGATAACATAATAGAACAACTGTCAAAGGGTTGCTTGGAGTACTAATGTGTTATCAAAGTAAGGAAATTACACAGAGCTTGAGTATGGAGTTACGGTGTAGTATGGCATGTGTGACAGTAAGTCCCACAAACAACTGCAGTAATTCATACACATATAATGAAATACTTTTGAAGAACTCCTTGAATTAAAGCTGAAACAAAGCTAAATAAATTCTTAACATTAATTTTGACCAAAGGAATCCTGTATTTTGCATCTTGATTGTTGCAATTTCATATGTCAAGCCTTGTTTAATCAGAGATGAAAATGGTGTAAGAATTATTCAGGAATATCAAAAATCCAATAATAACCACTTATTTGTCATTGACTCTTATGTACAGCTTCCATTTTTTCTTCTCTACGTGTATGGAAGCTGTTTCTTTCCATCCATTCAATCAAATAAAGCTGTACTTGAACTTATGTGCCAGTAATGGCATAAAGTGACCCAACAGCAGTTTGAAAGACTGGTGGAGAACATGCCAAAATATGGATTTGTTGATATTGTTTGAGGTTAATAAACGGTTTTAAGCAGGATTTTATTTACATTTCTGTGGCGCAGTGGATAGCGCTGTTGCCTCACAGCAAGAAGGACCTGGGTTTCGACCTGGGAAATTTCTGTGTGGAGTTTGCATGTTCTCCCCGTGCTCGTGTGGGTTTCCTCCGGGTACTCCGGTTTGCCCCACAGTCACAAGACGTGTCTGGTAGGTGAATCGGTGACTCTAAAGTGGCCCTACGATGGACTAGTGCCCTGTCTAGGGTTGTTTCCTGCCCTTGTGCTCAGAGTTGCCGGCTGGGCACCGGCTCCCCTGTGACCCTGTGATTCAGGAATAAGTGGTATAGAAAATGGATGGATAGCTCTAAATAGCAATATTTTTATTCAGGGTTTGGGAAAAACATTGTAAATGCTTTATAGAGTAAAATGGAAATATTTCTTTTTCTCCAACACATGCCTGCAAATAGTAAAACCAGAGAAATGTATAATATGGAGTGGTCACTTCAATTTTGTGGTCTCTTAATTTGTCCAGAGATGTATTTATACAGCCAGTCAATATATTCTTTTACAGATTGTCGATTTTTAATATCAAAGGGATTCGTATATAAATGTGACTCCTTTCCATTGCATTTGGATTAGTCGTCTTTTAAAAGTGTGTATATTTAAATAAAGACAAAACATGAAACCATCTTTTGGGTCTACAGCAAATACCAAACATGTCCACATCACACTTGTGTTCTCATGAAACCAATCCTCTGTCTACTCAATTATTTATACCACTGCTGCTGGTGCGAAACCTCTCAAAATGAGAACTTCACAGGGAAGAGAGAAAAAAAAGTTAATTTAAAAAAGATTGTACAAAATGTGAAATGATTCTATTCGGAGTATTTAATCGAACGTCATGGAAAAGTGAAAAAGTTCCTTTATAAAATGAATTTCTGTCAACTTTGTATTTTGTGCTTTTTAAAAGTAAAGTGACTTTTCAAGCCTTTTTCATTTGTTTTATTTTCCATCCGTATGGCTTATAGCTTATGAAAATCAGATATTCCGTCTCGCAAATTATAATGTTAAATATGGAATTTTGAATAATTCATATTCAGACAGTATCAACAATAAAAAAAAATATACTTAAATATGTCACTTTACATGTATTGAATGTAAAATATATGACTTTTATGTTTACTTTCTTACTTTTTTTATTCCCCATAAAAGAATTAAATTCATCAAGATTCAATAAAACATTCCTCTAAAATAAACATCTTAGATCAGCATGAATTCCATGTTCATCTGAAATAGTATGAACTGGTCTGTGCTGGTCTGTTGCTGGTCTGGTTAGCTGGTGTATAATGAGATGTGTAGTGAGAAGCTTTCTTTTAATATTTATAAAAGAAGATAAAAACAAAGTCAATAGTGTTTGAGACGATTTCATTAACAATGGTGTGCAGCATTTAGCCTGTAGTTTATTGTGATTAATATTATTAGACCTAAAATATTACACAGAAACACACAAATGTACTCGTTTAGTAACAGAAATAAAAGTTTAGCCAACACTGCATCCACCAGTCTGAGCATCTCTATGTAAAGTTTCTTTAAATATGACTGGGTTGGAAGGCCTCATTTACACTGGACAGTGATATTCTTTTCCTTCACACATACAGTATGAAAAAAAGTTCGTTTGATATTTCCTTAGATAGTTCCATCTATAGCAGTTATTGGGGTTTTTTTTCCTGATTACATAAGACCGTTACAGGTATTCCATTACTACTCAACTCTGAATACAGTACTGTCCTAAATTCTCAGAGATGTGGGACGGGCTCTACTCAGAAAAGCTCATGAGAATTAAATGAACTCTTCTACAATTTATAAATGACAAAGATAAATAAACAGTGCAAGATATCTAGAATAGCTTTCAGCTCCTGCTTTTGGATCATGAGCCCACTCTTATAAAGCCCCCCAGCTCTGGAATAGCCTTCCTCCTACTGTTCGGGACCAGTCCACCCCTCTACTCCTCCACTTCCTAGTACCAACTGGTAGATTAGACTCCGCAACCTGCATGGACTTCATTACCAACGCCGGCTTGCATGCTACCTAAATCTCCACTATCTAAATCTGCCATTATTCATTCATACTTATATCACAACTACTGCAAGCAAAATTACCCCCCCCTATTTATGTAATTCATTTCTTTTCTATTTTTCTACACCCATGTATTGTGTCTTTGTTTATGTTCCCCGGTGTCGACCAGAGGAGGATGGGTTCCTCTCTTGAGCCATGGTTCCTCTCAAGATTTCTTCCTCCTAGTCTGAGGGAGTTTTTCCTTGCAACTGTTTGCCCATTGGCTGCTCATTTGAGGCTTGGACCCGGATTTATGTAAAGCCTCTTTGTGATAACTCCTTGTAAAAAGTGTCATATAAATAAACTTTGATTGATTGATTGATTGATTGATATGGGTCATAGCTATTGTCTGCTGTGTAGGGGTATAAAGAAATATTGATGTATCAAAGTATCACTGTAAAGTTTTGCAATACTTTATTGATTCTCAAAAACACAGTATTGATTTGAATTAATACTTAACCTGCAGATTTCTATGCTAATTTTGTGGGATGTTTTCATAGTTTTACATACTTTTATTTGCCAAATAATTAAAAAAATAATATATAGACGATAGTCACACAAACCAGATATGGTTCTTTTCAGGAGATTCTAGGCTAATCACATTTGTTTGTAAAAAAAAAAAAAAAAAAAAAAAAAAAAAAAAAGACTACAATTTTATAAATTGCTTTTGCTTATAAGGACTAAATAAAACACTTTACATCTCAGACAATAATCATCCAGAATGATTTTGAGCTGGAAATGCAATCATTTTAATGAGTTACTTGTAATGATCAGAAAGGGAAAAAAATATGCATTGAACCTTACTCGGATTTTATGAATATGATTGTGTGTTTCTACTGACAGTTTTCCTAAAATTTCATTTATAATCTATAATATATTCCCTACAGTATATGATATATGTATTGTAACCCCTGTATCGGGATCTGTACCGTGACTTAAGTGAAGATTTCCTTTGAAAGTGAATAAACCCCGTGCACCACGTCTCACACAGAATGAGAAGCTTACAGAAGTTCCCTCTTCGGTTGGTTCACAGTGACCCATCACTCGGCTTGGTCACATAGACTCACTCACTCAGTCCCTCGCTCACTCTCTCAAACACACTTACACACGAGCACATTGCACACATTGCACACACATAATGACAGAGCCTTTTAACTCTCCCGCTGTTCACTCCAAAGCTCAAGACTACGGGCCTGGTGCTCAGAGCCTCTGTTGAACTCCATGTGTATCCATGACAACAAGGTGCAGGCTATCTCAAGACAGGATCTCGGCACACTCCACAAACATGAACTTTAGTACGGTGTATAAGAGCACGGCGTATAAGGGGGGTGGCGAGAGAAAGAGGGAAAAGAAGAAAAAAACAACAACCCAAAAGTGTTCCCAAGCAAGCATGCCATTATGAAACGTAGTTCAAACATTACAAAGCTATTATATTGCATCCACAGAATCATCACAGCAGGCACTTCTCAGTAAACATGAGGTGGATAATGAATTTGAAATCCCTTTATCCATCCTAGTAGGAACAGATTACTTCAGGACAATTTAATGAAGGAGGCCACGGGGATTGCAATTCCAGTTCTTATGTCTAACACACATGCAGTTAGTAAGTTACAGAGAATCTACATTATTAACAGCATCGCAGGCCAAAGCCCAACCCAGTATGTTTCATTAAACACTACTCATCTGTGAAGGAGAACCTTCACTCAACTTTTTCTTCAATGAAGATACAGTATCAGAATCATTTTCATTTTAAATAATGTCTACAATTGCAAAAAATAATAACCACACATTGTAAATGGCACACTAGAGATGAATGAATGCACAGACACATATGCAAGTGCATATACACACGTGCATGCATGCAGTGGGCACAGCTTGGTGCTCGATTCCTAATATTCCAGGTTTTTCTTACTGAATCAATCCTCTTTCAACACATCTAGATGTATACTAAATTGAAAAAGTATCGGGACACCTGCTCATTCATTGTTCCAAAATCTTGGAGTAACTGCCATCATTACTGTGAGGATTTGATTGCATGGAGTGATGAGAACTTTAGTGAGTTCAGGATGTTGGATAATCATCACTCCACCACATTAATCCCCAACTCCCCAACTTATCTCAAAGTACTGAATGGTGCACTACCATTCCAAAGATCAGAGTTCCATTGTTCCATAGCTCAGTTTTCAGTCTTATGTTGAAGGCATGGTCCAAATGGTAAAATGGGGCTTCGTAGTGATGCCACAGAAGAACCACTGTATAATCGAGGCCTTCTATTTGAACGATGTACTGTACACTGAGCTGTATAGAGCTACATGACTCAAAGTAGAACCGATAGTGTTTTTTTAAGGTATTGTGTTGGTGTTTGTGTCTATTGGAAGCTTCATTAGGCAACCAAATGTCTTTTCCTATGAAGCAGATTTTCAACCCTGGTTCTGAAGTATCTCCTGCTCCTTCCCAACTTATAAGCTATTACCTTGTTCCCACTCATCAACTGTCAGCTTGCCATCTAATCAGCATTACACCAGCTACAACCCTGGTACTCCAGGCTTGAAAGAAAGAAAGTCTTATAACAATCATATTTATCATACATATAGTACTTCTAAATTAATTGAAACAGTACATCTGAACGGAACCTTTTATTTGGCTCTCCAAAGTAAGCCAAAGTGGTCCTTTCAAGGTTCCATTAGTGGCAACAGGGCATAGGTTGCTGTTGGAAACAGAATGATAGCAGACTTGATTGCAGGACAGAAACAAGACCATGGCTTCTCCACTGGTAACACTGTGTGTTATTTACTGTTGAGCTAAAGCTCATTGTGTTGCATATGCTGCAGACCTGACAGCCACGTTTCGGTGCTGTGAGTCACAATCGCCAGAGAAATTGGCTCGCGAATGTCATTAAACTGTGGTGCAGTTGGTTGAGGGCATCATCTCTATCTTGTTCCTCATCTCACGGGCGTCATGTACCGGACACTCACTGGCCACCCGGCAACGAAACACCTGCTTGTAGGCCTGCCTGAAGTTCTCTGAGAGGAAGGCATAGATGATGGGGTTGACGGAAGAGTTGCTGTAGGCCAGGCAGTGGGCGGCCACCCGAAAAAGGAAAGAGGCTTGGTTGAGTGGGAAGGAGCCGAACTCCACCCAGAGATGCACCACATGATGGGGCAACCAGGACAGGCAGAAGACCACCACCACGACCAGAACTGTCTGTGCAGTCTGTGAACAAGCAGTGTACAGAGATTTAGAAGTCTTAATCTTTATGCATGTTTCCTTGTTACTGCATCATGCGTGGGAAGACATTCAATCAAATTTCATTATACTTTTATAATGTCAGGCATTCATTTCAATCTGTTCCAATACAGAGAGAAGGGAGAGGGATATATCAACACAGGACGTTTGGAGCTAAACATTTGTCCTGTTGAATGAGTTTAATACTGAAATCTTTTAAAAACAAAAGTAAATTTACCCAAAGAATTCCAGAAAAGAAATGAAACTAGGGCTCCAGACTGGCACAGACATCTAAGCACTGGGATCATCGGGATATCCCAGAATCAATTCCTGTCCTCCTGCAGATTACAATCATGGCTAGGAGTTTTTGAGAGACTGATTGGCCTTGTTTTCACTGGCTCAGTAGAGCATTAACTTTTTGAGAAAATCTGATCATGATCAAATCAGATCTGATCATTTTGCTCATAAATGTGATAAACGGTGCATTTATTCGGTATTAAGTTCTCTGATACATAAATAGTAAGTATGTAACTTGGGTTGGGGCCAAACCTCTTCATATCATATCATAGACATATTTTGCCTTAGAATGAAACAGTCTTATGTTCTTTTTATGGCGGGTTCATAAAAATGCTTAACTCTGCTTTGATTGGTTGGTTTGCTTGCCTCCAGGAGCAGAACATTGCAATGCTTAACTTAGTTTTGTTTTTAGAACTCTAACATGAACGTTGTTTTATTAATTTATATTTATTTCCAATTTTTCTGGACACTGTTTCGGACGTGTCAGTGCCCAGCTGGCATGTTGTGCTGTTAACGAGCATAGAGATTCCCATTCACCTTCCTTGCCAGCTTTAGTTACATGTTTGTAATTTTTGGGGAGGGGCCATATAACAGTTTGGGGGTGTTGGCTTATTTTACACGTCTGTTTCACTTATGTGTGTATTGATATGGACAAAGTAGTTTTTGAAGCACACATGATTTCAGCTCCATGCATTGAATTCTCCATAATCAACTGTGCCAATGGCAAATGCAGTTTTCCATTGTAGACCACCTGCAATCTCTTCAGTTGGTCCATTCTTTGGTAAAGTGTTCACAGCTTGTGATTTCACACAGCTGGTTTCTTTTTGTGATCTAAACACAGCCTCACTACAGTGAGTTCAGAAGGTAAACTACAATTTGTTCATGCTGAAATATACATTAAGTCTCATAACTATCACTCTTACCCCTCCCTCTTCTGATCTGTTACACCCTCCCCCTCTCACTCTCACACACACACACACAGTTGCTGCTTAGCATGTTCCTCTCTTATGTCATTCAATCCATCTGCTTCTATGTTAAAGTTGTTGAAGTTCAACAGTCGTGCAGCTATTAAAAATACATTTTAGAAAAAGAATTTTGTTAATAATTTAATAAAAAACATGTTTTTTTTTTTATATTTATTACATTTAAAGTGACAGACTGAAGCAAACATAAATTCAGTTTCAGATGCACTAGTACGATGGTGTTATCACCTGTGTCATGCTGCAGTAGCCTTAGTTTTCTCCATTAAAGCTTCTGTGTTCAAGCATTGTTGTGTTCTCAGCTAAAATAGTCTAAAAGTTTTATTCAGCAAATTTCCATATTCTAATTCAAATCTGCTGAGATATAATAGAGCAAAAAAGGTTTCCTCAAGCCAGTTTTCTATGCACACCATTTATTTGTATCCCTGCAAAAATACAAGGAAACACTAGCAGTTTCATTTGTGATTAACCATGATTGGTCACATACTACTGTGATAAATGTGATTGCAATTTGTGACACCTTTAATATGAATAGAATTCCATTTTGTTGATCTTATACTGATTTTTTTAGTTTACATTTAAATATGGATTTTTGCTACATTTTTGTCTTTAGAAGAAAAAAAGTTCACAAACTGCACAAGTAATTCCTTGATTTCTTAATCCATCAATTATTCATAGACTATCACATATTATTTCCACAAGTTTAAAAGGACAATTTTGTCCCTTTGACTTTGTGTGGATTGAAAAGGAGCCCATTACTGTACCAAAAGCGCAGCTGTGTGGTTCAAACTAATGCATGAGTGATTCGCTGAATCACTCTCACCTTTTTCTTTGATGCCTCTGATTTCTTTGAAACGTTCCTCAGCTTTTTATGTAGGTGGTTCAGCACCTGCACACATATTGATGCAATGAAGTGTCAGATATGTGACAGCACACAAAAAAATACATAAAAAATATGTCACAGCAATATTAAAACACCAACCAAATGCAATTCTGAGACCTGTCAGTCGCTCTTATGCAGCAAAAGTGTGTAGAACTAAATGGACACCAGTGATGTGGAATTCAACTCAGCTCTGTAGATTTGTGAATTGACCCATTACTGGATTTTATATTGATTACTTGGACGTACATTGATGAAGGAACCAATAACTGGATTGTAAATGAAGTCATCGTTAATTGGTTGGTACATTGGTAGTAAATATAACTATTATGTGTTGGTTTAACATGAATTTTTATGACCGATTACTGACCAGTTAAGAGATTACTGTGGTGCTGATTTAAACCAACAGGACAGAAAAGTATCCAAAAGTGTTAAAATAACATAGAGAGTGAAATTAGACACTGTATCTAAACCCTGCACAAAGAAATGGACTTTACACTCTTAACTAAATATGGTTCTACTGAGCAGTGGTGGAACAGTAGAGCCTACTTGGTGTTTGATTCATCTGACTATAAAGAAAGTTTTAGATTGTACAGGGAACAAAAACACCAGCATTCTGGTGGTTCTGTGAATTTTCATGGTTCCATACAGAACCCAGAGAAAAGAACCAACTTTAAAAGCTGAAGTGTCTGAAGTACTTTTCTTTTAGGTGGAACTGAGAACGTGTTCTTTTGGCAGTGGACCATAAGGAACTCACCTTAGCATAACAGAAGGAGATGAGGATCAAAGGCAGCAGGTAGCCGAAGATGAACGTGAAGACCACGTAGACCTTTCTCCTGGTGTGGTCGGGCCACACTTCCCAGCAGAACGTGCTGTTGTCCTTGCTCTCCACGATGCTCTGGTGGTGCGCCACCGGCGCGGCCATGGCCAGCGAGAGCACCCAGATGACCCCCACTCCGGCCAGCGCGTGCCGGACCACCCGGATGGACGAGGACTTTCGGCAGTGCACGATGGCCACGTAGCGGTCCACGGACATCGCGGACAGCGTGAAGATGCTGACCAGCATGGAGACGGTGAAGAAGTAGTGGACGAACTTGCAGATGAACTTGCCGAAGATCCAGGAGGGCATCATGTAGACTGTGGACTGGAAGGGGATGCAGAAGAGAAGGTAGGAGAGGTCGGCGATGCTCAGGTTGAGGATGAAGACGTTGGTGGTGCTGCGCTGCTGGCCGGACTTGCGTCTGGACAGCACTGTGATAACCAGTGAGTTGCCCAGTACGCCCAGTGTGAAGATGAGTCCGAAGATGAGCAGGGTGACCAGGTTGTCCACGCCCAGGCCGGGCGCCTCCAGGTCCGCTGCGCGCTCTGAGATGTCCGTGCCGCTCGTGTTGGCCATGTCTCCCCTTTTCGGCCCAGGCTCAGGTCAGAAACTTCACTGCTTTTGCGTTTTGGGGATGGACTGGACTTCTGATGGGGGGTGAAGTCGGACCGGACGGGACGCCACGAAAAATGACGCGCATTACAATGAATTTATTAATGAAAGGAAGTGATAAAAGGAGAAGAAACGAGCGGAAAACGCAGGATAGTTCAGTGGATCACTTCAGCGTTCAGGGATCCGTAGTCGTGCTCGGACGTCCTCAGTGCGTTTGTGCGCTCCGCTCTCAGTGCGCTGCGTGTTTGTGCGCTCCGCGATCCTCAGTGTGCGTGATCAATGTGCGTGATCTTCTCTCAGTGTGCGTGATCCTCTCTCAGTGTGCGTGATCCTCTCTAAGTTTGCGTGATCTTCTCTCAGTTTGCGTGATCCTCTGTCACTGTGCGTGATCCTGTCTCCGTTCGCGTGATCCTCTCTCGGTGTGCGTGATCCTCTCTAGGTTTGCGTGATCCTCTCTCAGTGCGCGCGCTACGTGTTTGCGCTCCGTCCTCAGTGCGCGCTTCGGATGCGCAACAGCCGGGCTGGACGTCACGGAGCGAGTGTTCCTCAGACCTTGCGCGCGCGTCCTCTGATGGCCTTGAAAGAAGATGAAAGCACCATGCCAATGTTCAGAAGTGATCTGCACCTAAACGTGATCTAAGATTTCTGTTCCTAATGCAGATCAGACAGTACAGGTTCTACTGGGAAACATATAGTAGTGTTTCTAATGCAGATCAGACAGGAGAGGTTCTACTGGGGAACATATAGTAGTGTTTCTAATGCAGATCAGACAGTACAGGTTCTACTGGGGAACATATAGTAGTGTTTCTAATGCAGATCAGACAGTACAGGTTCTACTGGGGAACATATAGTAGTGTCTCTAATGCAGATCAGACAGTACAGGTTCTACTGGGGAACATATAGTAGTGTTTCTAATGCAGATCAGACAGGAGAGGTTCTACTGGGGAACATATAGTAGTGTTTCTAATGCATATCAGACAGAACATGTTCTACTGGGGAACTGGAAAGTATATTGTAGTTGATGTCAGTGACTGGTAGACAGTTAGAGGAGACAGGTAATTTAATGTATTTTTTTTTTCTACAAATGGAGGAAATACCAGTGATTAGAGCAAGGGGTGTCCTAACTTTTTAGGATGTGTGCATGTTTTCAATTCATTACATTTTTGTGAAATTCAGTGACTGCTTCATCACGGGTTGCTATCTCTCCCGTCTGTTTCCATGCTGGAAAAATGTTTGGTGTTCATAATCAACCCTGGCTGTGTAACTGGGAAACAAACCAAGTGGATTGGCCCAAGACACACAACAGTACTTCAGCCAGTCAGCAAGAGGGGGGCTGGTATTCATGCACAGGAGAGTGTAAGGGGAGGGTTTAGGGACACTGTTTATCTGGGCTTGCTGTGTTTGAACACATTTATGCAGACATGGCAGAGATTAAACGAACAGTCAAAAATTAAACGAAAGTTTAATCAACCACAAAATAGCTTGTTAAGCCTAACCTAGCTAAAGTTAATCATAATTTTGATCCCTTTAACATAATATCATGGCATTTGGTCAGATCGTTACAATTTTTGCAAATGGTTTTATGGCCCAAAAATAAATAAAAATTTAAAAATGCACAATTTAGTGCTAGAGAGCATTAGTTGGCCCAGCTCACTACCCTTTCAGCTGGAGATGCTACTGCCTGGGAAGGAGTCAATGCTACCACAGGCGAAAGGAGTGATGCTGTTGCAAAGGAAGGAAGTGCTTTCACCTCTTGACAATTATTTTTTGCATGCTGGGTTTGGACATTATGTTTTGGATACCGCCTTCATGTTTGCAGTCCCATATTGCTACCTTGCATGTGTGGTTTTGGAGGCGGAGCTTCTGAAGAAGCATTGTAAGGAGTGGTGTGTTTGAACTGTTGTTGAAATTATATATCAGTAGCAAAAACATGAGCATGAGCACACGTGTGTGCACACAAATGACTTGTTTTAACCTTTTTTGGCAGTATTTTAACCTTTTTTGATGTATTTCTGTTTGCCTCACCACAGAAAACACGATTTATGCTGTTACATGTGGATGAAATCTGTATCTGAGCACCTCCAAATGTGGTCTGAATGATCCAATCTGTCTTTTAAAGTAAAACCTGAATATGATCCAATCACGTATGCAGAAAAATTAGGGTTTCTGATGTAGATTAGACAGTTTTTGCTGGTGATCTATTAGTGCTAATTCTGATGCGGATCAGACGCTACACTTTTTACTGTGGATCTAATTAAAGTGTTTCTAATGTAAATCAGATAGCATTGTTTCTAGTGTTGCTCTAAGTGTACTACTTCCATTAGTAGATCACTACTGGCATCTGATAGTAGTGTTTCTAATGCAAATCAAATCAGAATGTGTTTGTATAGCACTGTTCACAACTGATGTCACAAAGCAGCTTTACAGAAATCAAAAAATAAGCAAAAAGGTTAACAACACAGATACAGAGTATAAGACATAGAAATAGACCCCTTAGTGAGCAAACCAACGGGTGACAGTAGCAAGAAAGAACTCCCTCAGAGCTGGAGGAGGAAACCTTGGGAGGAACCAGGCTCACAAGAGGGACCCATCGTCCCCTGGTCAAACTATTGGACATAGCTATTTAGGGGACACTGAACCCCCACACGTCTGCTCTAATACTCTGGTGTGGTTGTGTAATGTTAGTTTGCTGGTGGACATAATAGTAACAGGAACCAAATGAGTAGTATTCTGTGAAATAGCAGCATTTCTGTGTCTCGAACAATGCTTCAATGTTGGATCTGCTGCAGAGATTGTGGATCAAAAAGTAATGTTTCTCTTGCTGCTCAAAACAGTGATGTTCTGTATTTCATTTAGAGACAAAACATGTTTTCTTTTGTGGAGCAAACAGCAACATTGCTTTGGCCCTAACAGTACTGTTCCCACCATAAATCCATGAATCATATTTAGGCTATATGTCACGCATGTTTCTAGTTGATGAAGCAATAATGCTTCTTTGTTAATAAGAATAACTTTATTAAAACAGCACTGGTTCTACTTCCTAAAAATGGCCCTGAACTAGATTAGACAGTACAGTAGACAGTAATGTCTACCTTTAATGTCTACTGTTTGATCTGCTGTAGACACTGTGGATCAAAAAGTAGCTTTTACAGCAGATAAAAGCTTTAATTATAATAAAAATTGTAACATTCTAGACACAAGAAATACTGTCTCAAGCATATTATTTTAACAGTATTGTTTCTACTATAAATAGACATTTTGTCTAAATAATGTTTCTGCTGTTGATCAAAAATAATTTTATATAAATACAACATTTCATACATAACATGTAGCTCAAAGTCAAATAAAACCATTGGAATTAATATCTATATATCAGACATTGGACATTACTGTTTCTGGAGACCAGAGTCATTAAGGGTTGGCAGCACCACATCCAGTATCGCCACACTGAACACAGGGACCACCCAAGGATGTATGTTGAGCCCCCTTCTATTCACTCTGATGACACATGACTGCACAGCTCCAACGTCTTCACTAAGCTTGCAGACAACATGACTTTAGTGGGTTCTGAGAAGCAGGTGTGCCCCTTGGCCTTGTGGTGCATTCGCTACATTCAGCCTCTCAACATTGATAAGACAGAGATTGGAGAAGGAGATTGCTGTGGACTTCAGGAGAACCACCATGGTCCTCCGACCATCAAAGGTACTGCTGTGAAGAAGATGAGCAGGACCTAGATTTTTGAAGTGCACGTCTCAGAAGACCTGTCCTGGAGCAACAACACAGCACCACTGGTCAGAAAAGCCCACCGGCCCCTCTGGTTCCTCCATAAACTGAGACGAGCTAGAGCCCCAACCCTGATAATGTGCACCTTCTACAGTAGTGCCATTCAGAGCATCCTGACCAGCTGTATCACTGTGTGGTACAGCGCTTGCACTGCACTTTGCTGCAAGACCCTCCAGCACTTCGTGAGAGCAGCTGAGAATATCATCGGCACCTCCCTCCCCTCCCTCCAAGACGTCCACAGCACCCGCCTCACTCAGAAAGCCCTCTGCATGGATAGTGATTCCATCCACCCACACCCGCAGCTCCTTCAGGCTGCTGCCATCAGGGAGGAGACTGCAGAGTCTTCAAGCCAGAACCAACAGACTGAGAGACAGCTCCGTCCACCAGGCTCTCAGGATGCTCAACTCTCTTCTTGCCCTGCCCCTCCTCCCCTTTTACTCCCTGCACAAGCGAACTGAGTATCCTGACCTCCTGTGGAACCATATAAGCACACAATCACTTTGACCAGTCTATAAGCTGTCCAATTTTCAGTACTCTCTATAGTTGCACTAGCCATACCTACAGACCGAATCAGTAAACTAATAGTATTGTTTCTAAAGCAGACCATACAGTGCAGTTTCTATTTCATATTTAATGTTTATTTAAGTATCTCTACATTTTGATCTGGTGTAGAGACTTGAGTGGCATTCTATATTTCATCTACAGACACATGAAATACTGTCTCCAGCATTAACAGAACAGCTGTAACAGAACTGTTTCTGTTATAAGTTAATTCATATTCAAATGGTCCTATTAAAACAATGTAGTTTGAAGCACAATTAAGCAGATGTTGAAACCTGATCACGTTTTTTATTACTGCTCTGTAGCATATTTGATTTAAACTGAAACAATGACTATGAAGTTGAAGTGCATAATTTCCTAATTTGAGAGTGTGGGGACTTCCATGACTAGAATGGTTGCTTAAATGGGTTCCTACCCCTCTGTTTCATGAGTGCTGAGGTGCAACTTACATGTTTCCTCATTTTGGACCTCAGTTGCAAAAGAACAGCTGAGGAAATCTCCTTATTTGTCCATTCACCATCATCAAACTCTGTCCAGAGAAAAAAGCCCAACGGGCACTAATGGTAACCTCTACAGCCATTTGGATGTGGTTACCATAAATATCTTCTCTCATTTCCAAAGTGGACGACTGACATATTATTAAGTCAGAGCTGGAGATTTCTGGCTTGGACAGCGCTGCTCAGTCCCTCAGCAAGCACATGGACATTATTCAAGCTGCACAGCATGAGGAGAGAGTGAGCTAATGAGAAATGATGGAGTTCAAGGGGATTCCAAACTCACTTGGCCAAGCTCAAGGACAGGAATCTTTGCTTCACTCTTCACCTCATGGGAGTGGAGGGAGCGGAGGGTCAGAACACGATCGATTTCCTCCAGAAGAATCTTCTCATCTGGATGCTGAACTCCATCATTTCTCATTAGCTCAGTCTCTCCTGTTGCTATGCAGCTTGAGTAATGTCCATGTGCTTGCTGAGGGACTGAAGAGTGCTACCCAAGCCAGAAATCTCCAGCTTTTTGCCAGACGAATGTTGCAGATACAGTGTTTATACAGAACCTGAATAGACAAGAATTCAGCTACATTATGCTGCACACACTGCTGACAAAGCTACAACCTGTAGAGAGGTTCTGCCAATAGAACATGACAGTCGGGAGCAGATAACCATCAGTTGATTGATTGAACAGCAAACTATTGGCACCATGATGGTGCTCCATCCAGTACTTTTGGGTTGTGTTGGAGGGTTAAATGTGAGGTGGGAGGGTGATCATCTAACATCCAGACCACATTAACCTCAATGCTTCAAAGTTAAGCAGAAAGCCTTCCCTTGACAGGCAAGCGGAGTTACTCTGACTAAACCAGGAAAAGGTCTTGTTTAATACATGTTATTTTGGACAAAACAATGAATAAGTCAGTGTCTCAATACTTTTGTCTATTTTGTGCGCAGCAGCCATGCACCTTCCTGACCAAGCCTTGTACATTGATTTTCAAGATGTTCTTAGAGGCATGCTGGTGCTTCTTTCTCACATGTTCTATGCTAAGCTCCTGCCTGGAAGGTTACTCAAATCCCAACGCTGCTCTCTCTAGGGCCAGTATCATCTTTCTAAAGCAGAGAGATATCAAGGCCTTTCATATTTACTTTAAAAATGAAAAGATACATTTCGACATGGATATATATGTCTTCAAAAGCCCGGAGGAGGTACGGACATTTCTGCAGAAGTTAAACATGTCGAACAGGCACTAAAGCTCACTAGATGATTGCAGTCTTGTTGTATTACTGCCAGAATCCTGAGAATCATCTGCTCAGAAGAGAAATGACTGTATACCAGGCATGATGGAGCCTGAGGTCAGTAGAGGTCTTTTAGAAACAGTTGAGGTGAAGGTGATGTGGCATTAGAGTGTCTTGGTAGTACTTTTAAGATGTCTTAGATTTTTACTACAATCACCAAGAGTTCATGGAGACATATGGGTCACAAACCCTTTAAAAGATGTGGAAAGTTCTTTACAGGTATGTGAATGTGTATAGATGTGGCCTCAGAATGCTGGTGGGCTTGATTGGTGTTTGAGACAAAACCAGCTTATTTTAAAAGTGTATTGTAACGTTTTAACCATTCAAACACTTGTCCTGTGCTACATTTAGTCAGTTCTGACCCCATTTCTAAAACTAAATAAAATGACATTACAATCACATTACATCAGGAATTTAACCTTGAATTTGTCACAGAAGAAGTGATGTAAAAAAAAACGTAACTGATACAGTTTTTTAATCAATATTAAGGCTAGAAAACTGGATCAGAGCATCTCCAACACACCAGACATGTCCTGTGGGGTGTTCCCAGTATGCAGAGCTCTGGACCTAACAAAAGGGTTCCATGGAAGAACAACCAATCAACCAGTGACAGGATACCCAATGCTCAGTTGATGCCCAATGATGAGTCCCCAAGGCTCATCTAGTATACCCATTGTAGCTCCGCCTCACAAATCACAGGACTTTGGTCTGCTGCTAAAGTACTGGTGCCAGATACCACAAGACACCTTCAGAGGTGTTGAGTCCTGTGGCTGAATAGATCAGAGCTTTTTAGGTGGTAAAAATGGGACCTACGCAATATTAGGCATGCATATGATCAGCGTGCCTCCATTGGTGTAGTTAAATACTTTGGTAAAATATATTAATTGTACAACCAAGGGATACAAACAATGCTTCAGATGCTTACACTGACTTATAAATAAAACATTACACCCAGTTCAAATAACTTAACTATGTTTCATGGTTGCTCTTGCTATCTCTTACCTCTGCTGAGAAGCTGCATGAATCAATATCATTAAAGGAGCTGAAAAGTTCAGTGACCTCACTGAGAAAAGGAAAATCACCTAGTATTGACCACATCACAATAGAGATTCTTTTGGAACTATGGGGCTCTTGTCTTCTTAGACTCAATTGAGCATGTCTTAGAAAACAGATCTTTTCACAGAACACAGCCCAGATCAAAACACAGCCCTGATGTCTTTGCTGAAAGACCCTCCTGACAGATATGGACCTGTACCTCTTATAAATGCAGACTTAAATGTATCATCCAACAGATTTAATTTGGGAGCTGCAGTCTTGGTCCACCATGATCAAACAGACTTCCCAGCTGCTTAGCAAGGATTAGTATGTAAAGTGATATATCCTATCCTAGACTATGCATTCATGACTCAAGAATCATACAGCAAAAAAAAAACCCTGCAAAACATTTGACACTGAAATATGACTAATTTTTTAAATAAATAAATAAAATATACACAATCATGCCAAAGGTCATGGTATTTCTGAAGTTTCTGCAGGCATTTAGTGACTCTGAACATAGAAGACATTACCGCCCACAGTGGACAGTGCAGTGGCTGTCTACAGGTACTTAATGATCATGACTGGTGGCATCTGGCTAGAATTGTCCTTGCAAACAGACAATTCAAATCCAGGAATCAAATCCACATTCAAAGCAGGAGGCCCCACACAGATATCTCAGAGGTCAGTGAGGTGGTCTTTAGCTTCCATGAGATATGGCAGCAGGAGGCCCACCAAAGTGCTACTGTTAACAGCACGACACCTGTGTCTCTTCTGGGCTTGAGGTTGCTAACCGGACATGAAAGGACTGGTCTGCCTAAACATGTCAGGTGACTGCAATGTTTCACTGCTTAAAGATCATTCGAAGCCTCTATGGTCTTCATGTAGCCCCACGATGATGGAATATTCCAGCACAATAATGCACCATGCCATTAGACCCACGTAGTTCAGAACTGGTTCTATGAAATATTCCTGGCACATAGGTGACATTATGGAATGAGGAATGCACCCGCAATCAAGTATCACCCAATCAACGAAAATTCATATCATATTGCCATAAGCACATAGACCTGTGGTCAACTTTACTAACAAACTCAACAATGTTTACAGGTATGGGCATTCCCAAGCCACCCCCTGAGGTTGTGCCATTTTATGATCAATTTAAATTTTAGATGCTGCTAAAAAAAGTGTATATGTGAATTATTATTAATATTTCCATAATATATTTTTTTTCTCGATATAGAAAATGAACTGCATTTTTTTTAAATTGTGTAGTGTATGTAGAAATTTTAGATTTGTAAAAAACCAAGACTGCATATTTTTACCCTTCAGCAGTCCAAAACATCTGTCAGCTTGGCCCTCCTTAATTGCAGATTCAGATTCTATAATTTATTGTCTCAGTTGTTGCTGTTGAAGACATGGTTCAACTCTGCCTCTAAAACCTCAAGGCCTGAATTGGAAAGCATAACTTTTGCTTTAAAATCTATCCTTGGCTGGTCTTAAACAGAAAACAGCTCATTTAAAACGGGACACAATCAATAATTCATTGGATTTATGGATGCAGGCTCAAAAAAGCTCAGTGTCACATTTATTTATTTTTTTAATTCTCCAAATATGGCATAACAATCAATTACTTACATGCAGCAAACCCTTTTTTCATGCCATGGCTCAAGGCAAACCCATTCCCTTTTTTAATGACCATGGCCCTGAATGTTCTAATGGCATCAAAGAGTCATGTTTCTCCTGTTTCTTCCAAGCTACGTCCACACTTCGGGGTATTTGTAATAGGTGCATTTCTAATCTTTCCCATGTGCTTGGTGTAATCAGAACATTTGGAGTCATTATGTTGCAGTAGATGACTGCTAAGGACTGGGAATTGATCTGGAGGAATTTGTTCCAAATCTTCCAAACAATCCTGCCCACCAGCTGATCAAGTACTAAGTTTCTCATAGAACATATATAACACCCTACTGTGCATTCCGGATAAAACCATCTACTGATAAGTTGTGTTACGATTGTCTTTTTGGAAGCTGAATCTGGAAAGTGGCTCTCTGACATCGTCCCTTTTAGGAGTACATCTTGCATCATCTCTTCATAGATAGTTACAGGCTTAATCTGAAAATGTTAAAATTTGATTTCTTGAACGAATTTCTGATGATTCTGAAACAGAACAGTCAACTCCATGCAACAGCAACTACAATGGACATGCAGTCATTGCCCATTGATTATGTAAAGACTACGATTCTGGACACCCCTTCTAATGAATGCACTCAACTGCTTTAAGTCGCAGTCACTGCTGACACTGATGTGCAATCACACACACTCAGCTCATCTAGTTCCTGTAGGAAAGTACTGCCAATAGAACATGTCTCTCTGGACCAGATGAACGTCAACCTTCTGGCACCGTGTCTAACATCATACAAGGGTTAGAGTGGTATAAAGCCCCCAAGCACTGAGCCATACAGCAGAGGAGCTGTGTTCTCTGGAATGATAGTGTTCGATCCAATACCTTTGGGTTGTGCCGGGGAGTTGGGGATGATGTAGGTTGGTGATCATCTAACATTCTGTCCTCACTAATGTTCTTGTTGCTGAATGCAATCAAGTTCTCACCGCAATGCTCCAAAATCTAGTCGAAAGAGTTCCATGGACAACAGAGACAGTTACTCCAAGTCAAGCAGGATAAGCTTGATTTCAGGAAAAATCAATAATAACAACAGTGCATAATAAAAATAAATAGAGGGTGTGTATGTCCATATGCAGTGGACTGTTTCCTTTTCAAACAAACAAACAAACAAACAAACAAACAAACAAACAAACAAACGATTTTGGCAAACCAGAGATAATTGTGCAGTTAGATACTATTTCTTCCAGCTGTGAATTATTGCTTCTTTATTTAAGCCAGAAAAGGGTCTAAGATTGGTTTTAGATGTTTCTTTTGTACATTGTTTTCCAACATGAAGACAAAAAAAGTATTAAATGCCAAATAAAACAGTATACACAGGGTCTGTCTTATCCTCGATAACCAAACAGAAACATTGACTTGGCGTCTCTTTTCATGGCAGAAAACCATATTAGGCTACCATATGCTCAAACTTGTAATCAAGTGACTAGCATGATGCTTTGACTTGAAGGAAATAGAAAATCGTCTATGATTCATGTTCTGAAACTGCACTGAGAACTCTAATAAAGATCACGCTGAACTTGGATGAATATCAGGGCTGAGAGCTAACTGCAGAGCCTCTTACCTCACCAACTTCCTGCAGATGTAGAACTTGAAAGTGCTGGCTGTGATGTGATTCATTCATTTGTTCCTCCAGTGTGTTCAGTGTAATGCTCATGGCTTCAGTCTGCTTCCACGTTTTAACTCTTAGAACCAGGCAGCTGCACTTTGCAGGCAGTTACAGACCATTTTCTAGGCTTCATACCTCAGATCACATATGACCTGCAGACATGCCACACATAGGATAGGATAGGATAGGATAGGATAGGATAGGATAGGATAGAACGTTATTGATCCCTTGGGAGGGTTCCCTCAGGGAAATTAAGGTTCTAGCCACTAAAATTCATTCAATTCCAGCTGAATTAAATCCCAGTTTAAATGCCAAAGTAGCTTTTCAGTGCATGTTTACTGCTCTGTCCACATGTACTGTATGTACATGCTCAACCTGCATGCAGTGAGAGGGTGATGGGGCTGATGATGTCACTGACCCAGATATGGGGTTACAGGGGCTGTTTGCTCTCTCTTTTTGCTCAGTGCTCAAATTTTTTGAATTAAAGTCTTGAGAAGGAATCATAGTGATACATACACAAATAACAAAAGTGATAAAGGACATTTCGGACATTTCTTTATTGTATGTGGACAACTGTAAGTATTTTGAAATACTTATTATTTTAAATATACTTAAATATACTAAATATAATTAAAATTCTTCCATTTTCAGCTTATAAACACGCCGCATGATGAGCATTTCTGAGATGTAAAGTGTTTTTAGCCCTTGTAAGCATGTACGCACAGGACAAAAATTTCAAAATATAGTTGCATTCATAATTTCTCCTGAAATATAACAATATTTGGCCTGTGTGACTGTCTCCTATTAATACAGAAGTACATCAAACCACAAAAGCCTAGGGTTCAAAAAGTTATACTACAGACTGCAGAGCATTGATCAGCTTGGTGCACTAGAAGAAGGGTTCTAGATCATCACAGATGGGATTTAAACCTGCATCTTAGCACTGCTGCTTACAATGGCGGTTCTCTTACTGGGTGTGTTTCCAAAGCTGACAGCATCTGAAATGTAGCATTACGAGTCTTGCCAGAGGAATATTAAAGATAGAACCTGCTATTCATGCTGGGCTTGGAAATTAAAACCTCAGGAAAGCAAGTGTCGTTACCGACTATACTACAATAACCATTCCCCCTAGGTCTCCCTCTTCCACAGAGTGCTACTAAACTGAAAGAGTGATGGATTTTGCCATCACAACATCTCTCAGTGGTGCCCTATCATCAGAGCTGGACTGCAGTAGCCTGTTGCAAAAGGCCCTGCAAATAACTGATGTCCCCTCGCCTGACATCTCCCCCTTGCCTCAAGTTAGGGAGAGTTATTGTATCATTTCAATCTGGAGAAAGTCTTCTTCGGGACTTTAGAAGCAGAAAAAAAAAGTCAAGAGTGAAGCCTCTCGAGACAAGAGTGAACTGCGGGAACAGCGGTCAGGTAAACTTGTGACCACTCTTCTCAAGGTTGGATTGTTAATAAATAATAGTCTAGTAACTATAGCAATGGGAAGACAGAGGAGGGGGTGCACAGCAGGGTCACAAGGATTTTGACTCTCCACAGCCTTAAAAGCATTGCAGAGCCACAGTAAACAAGCATGAACCAAACTTTGAAGTAGAAAAGTGAACATTTCAAACTCCTCCAAACACACCGGTACACTCTCAAAAGTCCTTACTGTTCTATTCCACCTTAAAAGGTGAAGTGGTGGAGTTCTTTGAAGTTACAGTCCACCTTAAATCCTGCTGTTATACTCACACAATCGCTTATTTTCATTACACCTTAAACAGTGAAGCAATTACAGGAATGTGGGTGAAACTGCTGCTTCATTTAAAGTGTCACTAAAAGAGTGAAGGCATAAATTTCAAACTTAACTTATTTTAAGTAGTGGCCTCTGTGAGAACCAGTCTAGAGCCAGAATATGAATGTGATGGGTGATGAAACAATATGAAAGGGAGGCCAAAATAGGGTGACCATATTTTGGTTTTCAAAAAGGAGGACACTGGGGACAAAGGGACTTCCATCATATTTAGGCTGGTGAGGGGTCTTACAGTAAGGCTAGTCCAACCAAGGCGAGGCCAACTGGCTGAAGCACTACTCAAAGTTGAATTTCAGAAACAAATGGCTGCAGGTGGAGGTGCAACACAATGCGTGACGGTCAGGGAGATAGCCAGGAGAGTTGTGAATCACAGGAAAGCCATCAGAAAGGAGCAGGTGCTAAGGAGATGTTCGGTTTGAGGCTCACCTTTTCCAGACGCTAATACAAACTCTTCAGGTCGCTTACTGCACACCGTACCATCTGGACACTGAGAGGACAGTAACAATGTTTGGTAAGACTTAGATAGTGAGCGTATATGTTGGTCTGCTGCCTTGATAAGAACTGCACTCCAGTGATCCAGTGACCACCCACCCTCGGTCCACCCAGATAATTGTCATGCAAGACCTATTTGGTTTATAATCTTCAGTAAACATCTTTGAAATGCACCGAATTTTATTTGTGTCAATAAACTTAATGAATGAGTCTCAAATACTAAATAAATAAGGAAAATAATCCAATTGGACTCTTGGTGAAAAACGAGCCATGAAAAGTTACATTTTCTCTAATATGCTTCATAACCACTGGGTGGTCATTTAGCAAACTCTGATCAAAATGCCAGTGGACAACCAGCTCTACCGTTAATAAGCTGCTCTCCTCTTGCTATCAGGGGACATTCCTTACAAAACCAATTCTTGTTACAGTGTTAAACACTATGCACTGACATATGCAGTGATGTGAACCACCCAATTAAAGCAGGGCTCATTTGTTCACTCTATGTCACGTCTGTCTCTTGTCAGTCCTGTCTCCCATGTCAGTTTCCCCCATGTGTATCTGTTTACCTGCCCCCTCATTAGTCTGTCCCAGGTGTAACCCATGTCACTTAGTATTTAAGACCTGCTGTCCATCCTGTCTTTGTCAGTCCACTGTTATACTGTTCTGCTGTTATATTGTTTTGTTGTCTTGGTTGTATAGTTTTGTTGTCTAGTCGCTGTTATAGTTAATGTTGCTGCTTTTGTTTACGTTCGTTTTAGGTTCTGTCAGTTTTGTATCTAGTCTTGTTCTGTGTATTCAGTTTGTCTTGTGCTTTGTTGCGTTTGTCTCCGCAGCACCAGTGGTCCGTTCCGTCCGCCCGTTCTTGACACTGGACAAATGATTATTATTATTATTATTATTATTATTATTATTATTATTAGTTTGTTTGTATGTTTTGTTTTAACTTCCCGGAGAGAAATGGATGTTTATCCCAAAAGTGACCCACATCTGAGCCATAAGTATCAAAAGTGGCCCAGATTTGTCCCAAATGGGCTTGAATAACAAACCGAAATAGCTGTATTATATCATGTCAGCTTCATAATCTAAGAAAATGTCAGCTGCTTAATTTTTAATAAGTGAACATCACTTCATTTTCCCTATTGAGGGAATATATAACCTTTTGTACTCCTGCTTTGCCAGGGACTGATATTGAGGTACTGATGTTACCATGGTGACCAGTTGCTTCTTCTCTGAGACCAAAACAATCTGTCTCTCCCTCCCTCCTACCCTCACTCATGCTTGTGTGTGTATGTGTGTGTGTGTGTGTGTGTGTGTGTGTGCATTGAGAGAGAGAGAGAGAGAGAGAGAGAGAGAGAGAGAGAGAGAGAGAGAGAGAGAGAGAGAGAGAGCTGATCATGTTTTTCTGGGTCAAGTGAATAACACAGAATGGATCTAAAGTCCTTCATAGGTCATTACTCACATTAGGATCCATTGTAATCCTGCATTTAATTCAAAGTGACCAAATCATTTACAGGTCATAATCATTATATGAACTGAACAATTAATTACCAATCAAAACTATTGGAAAGGCTTGGAGCATTTTCAGCACCATGGGCAGTGGTGCATCGCCCCACTGTTACATGCACCTAGATAATCTTCTTCTGAGCTTGCACTTCAAACAGCTTATATTCGAGCCTCAAGGCAGCATTCATCAAAGGCTTACAGTAGAGATGTATAGCCTGCTGTGGCCACTGGGACACATATCGTACCTTGAAGTATACAATTATTCATATTCACCCTCTAATTTCCATGACAGATGAGCGCTTTCTGTAGCGCAAGCTGAAGCAATCTTTTGGTAGACGCAGACCTGAGCTACATAATTACCGCAGGAAGCAAAATAGGGACAAAGTAGGGAGGCAAAGGCTGGAGTGAGCTCTTATTGTTTCTTTTAAACAAAGGTTAGAATTGAATTCCCTCCCGTCAGCAATATCTCGCTCTGATAGCCTCCTTCACATGCACGGATGACCAGCACTAACTATTCACCTTTACTAAAAGCACTAGACTCTATAGACAAAAATATTGGGACGCCTACTCATTGATTGTTTCTTCTCATATCAAGGGCATTACCCCTCTAGCCCAAGCCAAGCCTGGTGGGTACATTTGCACATCTATGCCAGCAATGGGTGTAGCTTAAATTAACTGAATGCATTCAATAAAATGTGTTTCCAGTGTAATTCTCAAAACTTTCTTTATAAAATCAACCAAATCTGACTAATTTCCAACTGAATTAAAACCCAGTTTAAATGCCAAAGCAACCTTCCAGTTCATGTTTACTGCTATGTCCACATGTACATGCTCAACCTGCATGCAGACTCTGACTGATCAGTAAGAAAGTGTGGGGCTGCTGACATCACTGACCCAGATATGAGGTTACAGAGGAAAGTGAGAAACAAGGGGCTGTTTGTTCTCTTTCTTTGCTCACACAGTGTTTAAATTTCAGAATAAAAGTCCTGAGAAGGGATAATAGTGATACATATATAAATAATAAAAACAATAAAGGACATTGTTTTTATTTTACTTGGACCACTGTGAAGTATTTTTTTTTTCAACTTAATAAATATTTCATATAAATATTTGAAGATGTATAAATATCCTCATTACAAATAAATCCTCAGCTCAACAACATTCTGGCTGATCAATTTCCAATAGGATTTCTGAGATTTAAAGTGTTATTTAATCCTTTTAATAAACAAAATGTAGGCGCAACCTACATTTATGTTTACATCTCAAATTAGGAAATATTTGAGGAGCTTTTTTAACGTTTTAATGAATAAAGGTATGTCAAACTACAAGAACATCCCACAAAATTGATCTAGGTTTCTAAAGGTTAATTCTGAGAGCTGTGATGATTGTAGGCTCTTATTTATGCTTTAGGCTGAAATTCCACATAATACAACACGTCCATCCTCAGACCACAGCCTCTGTTACTGTTAGCCATCACGCTGGCTGGGATAATTCCCATTTTCAAAACTGGGACGATGTAAGCAGACAAACACTAGGGAAAGACTTTCTTTTTACTTAAATTTCTAGTTAAGCAGCTCCTTCTCTCTCTGAAAGGGATTTATTAAGGCATTTGCCTGTAAACAGCCTTTACAAATCCCTGTGTGAAGTGGATCGCATAAGAAGAGGGGAAAAAATAAATTGTATCAAAGAAAATACAGAATTTCCTTGAAAAATGCAAATGTGTTGTTGACTTATGTTTTTGATGAGGTGTCCTCATGGAGAATTACTGTGATGGTATTACTAGAGACCCGAGACCGCACATGCCATATTGAAATGAACCGTTAATAATATGAAAAAAGGCCTAAGAGGCAGCACATCCCGTCTCCTGTCAAACAGCAGTGTGAAAAGAAGTGCCTTGCTGACTATTAGAGAGATATGTGAGATCTGAACAGCAGCAGAGCTTAGTGAGATGATATGCTGCAGAACTTCAGATGGACAGTGGAGGGAGCGAGGGAGTAACATCATCACGTCTCTGTCCATTACAGTCAAATAGCAGAGCACAATGCCCTCCTCTGTTCAGGTTCTCACTGCAAGAGAACAAGCAAATGGCAGAAGGGTTTAGTTCTATAGTCTTAACCTTTAGAACCCTAGACCAATTTTGTGGGACCTTTTTATAGCCAAATATTGTTACTGAGAGGAGATCCTAGGCAACTCAAATTTGCTTTCATTTGAGATGTAAAAATTACGAGTATTTAAATACTTGTATGACAATGTTTTGATCAATAATTTGTGTTTCTTTGCTTCTTATAAGGACTAAAAGCACTTTTTATCTCAGAAATTCTGTTGGAAATTGATCGTCCCGAGTGTTTCTGAACTGAAAAAAAATAGAAGAAAGCCTTTTGTTATTAAGGCATGTATCAAATACCATCCCTTGTCAGGACTTTTATCCTGAATACTGTGTGAGCAAAGAAAGAAAGGGCAAACAGCCCCTCCCTTCTCATTTTCCCCTATAACCCAAATCCTGGGTCAGTGATGTCATTAGACGTGTCCCCTCTCCCTGAGCTGTCTGTATGCAGGTTGAGCATGTACACCTGGACAGAGCAGTAAACATGCACGGGAAGCTCCTTTGGCATTTAAACTGAGATTAAATTCAGTTGGAAATGACTGAATTTTAGCTGATTTCACACAATGATGTGTTTGATGTCCTGATCCTGAGATATCAATCTTAGAATTCTGGCATGTAACGGCCTGCAAAATTAGTTAAATAAAGTGCTGAAAAGAGTTCACTGGAGTGATAGAAGGGCGGAGCTTTAGACCCATGGTTCTGTTTAGGCCCATATCATGGGGTTCTGCAGTTGTTTTGATCTAGCCTTTAAAATTAGCTAAAATGAGATATTGGAATATGGTGCATACTAAACAGGTGTATACAATCAATCAATCAATCAATCAATCAATCAATCAATCAATCAATCAATCAATCAATCAATAAATAAATAAATAAATAAATCCAAAATAAATTTCTTGTCAAGTTGTTGCAATTTGCAGTTATGTTTCAGGCAAATGCACATGTAAATGATTACAGGTGAGGTCTCATTAGACACTGGGTCTAGGCATAGAGTCTACAGGCCCAGATGTAGCATCTGTTGGCAAATGTGGCACAGGACAGCATAAGGAACCTGTACGTTTCCATGCCCAACCGTATCTCGTCTTGTATCCAAACACGAGGTGGCCCAGCAGGGTACTAAAGCCTCCTTTCAGTTGTACACTTTTAACTATTAAACTTTTTTTTTTTTCATTTTGATATTGTGATTTATCTGATATCATTCATCTGATATCACTGTTTTTTACAACTGGCAGGTAAAACATTACCCTTAAGACAATATTTGTACCCTGAAGGTGTGCAGCTTACATGGAAATATAAAAAAAATGGTTATTTTAAGACACTTGAGGAAAAGTAATCACATTCACCCATAAGACAAGCAAAGGGTCAATCTGGTGAAGTGTGCAGGACAGTGCTTGTAAGAACTTCATAATGCTGCCCGAGATATTTGTGCATAAGTAATATTATCCAACTGCTTTAGTCCTGTTTCTTTCACTTTCAGTGACAGTTCAGATCTTTCAGCTTCTCCAGAAATGTGTGGAAAAAGGTGGGGCTCAGAGCACGTCTTGATTATAGGAGGAGCCTTGGAACAAGACATACCTATTCACTTTGAAGGACCTTCTGTCAAAAACAGAAATGGCTCTTCAGTAGTAACCAGAGAAAAGTTTCTGCCACGCTCGACATTTCGTTGTCTGATGAACTGTGTCATCATTTGAAATTTCCTAGCTTGCAGGCCTTTGTTTATTACAACTATAATGATGCTTATTTCATGCTGTAACCCTAAAGGGTTAATAGTGGAAGCGGTTGGCTCTTATTTAATCAACGGGATTTATGTTTCAACACACAGAAGAACCTTGTTTGTGGCTGTGTATCTTCATCTCTGGGTGAAATCTGATTAATGCTCAGGAGAGACCTTCAGGACCCAAGGATGTCAGACAGTCAAATAGAAATTGGTTTAGCCAACTGCAGTTTGGCTCGATGTGTGATGTAGTGCTGTTCTCCTCCTCTGATTCAGTTTCGGCTTCTTTAGAAAGAAATGTTTGCACCACAAAGGAGATGAAAACTGTATGTTAGACCTCACTTGATTCAATGTCTTATAAATTGCTTTATAAAAAAAAAATGCTCAAGGCCACTGGTATTCAGAAATCTTGAATTTCCCCTCAGACATGGTGAGAAGAGGTGGGTGGGTTGGGCTCAGTTGAGCGTTTCTATGATTGCTTTAAAAAAAACTTCATTGTCACTCTGGAATATTTGATCAAATACTTTGTGCATATATTAATATATAGAAGTTCATACTAATGATTTCAATTACGACCTTCTGAGAGGGTCTTTAGAATGCACAGCAACAAACAAGACAGTATGAATGATGCCACAATGGCTTGATTGTGCACCCACTCTTAGGCAGCATTCAGAGAGAAGCTTTCTTTTTTCCACAAAGTTCATGACCCCTGCAGTTCTCTATTGCCTATAGACATCCTATAGACATGTTCTGACATAGGCCTACAGTATGTTACACTGTCTGCAACTCCAAGGTTCATGTAGTATGAAGTTCCCATGATACTAATAGAACAAAAGGACATCGCTATGGAAACGGAGTGAAATGACGTACGTGAACACAAGGCTACACCCAGGCTGTAGTGAAGGAAGAGCATTTGGTTACTTTGCTCATTTCCTAAAATGGCATATCACTCTTAAAGCCATCAAAAACGTTTTTGCTAAATGGAAGGCAGGGGCTTGGGGTGGGGGTGGATGTAGGGAGGAGTCACATATAATTGCTTAATTGTATTTCAGCCAACTTGGTGGTGCATGGTAATGTAATCAAAAATCAGAAGACATTGTATGGGTGTTTTTTTTTATTTACAAAACATATCAGCAGATGGGAAGAGTAACTGACACTTTAAGACACCCCTCAGTATGGACATACTTACATGTGTTTCTTGACAAGCTGAGAGATACTGAACACTCACTGAAAGTGAAAGAACCATATGGAACAATGTGGTAAAGTAATATCTGACATATGATTTAGGTTTTCCTGCCCAGTTCACCCAAGTTATATAGCACATTTACACAGCAATGACAGAGGTTCCCTCATCACAAATACACAACATGACTTTTATCTATTGTTAGAAAAACAATTTGCATTAAAAAAAAAACCTCATAATATAAAACTGCTATTCAACTTTTTGGTGAACAGCAGTCTTCATACATGATACCTACATAGGTTTTAATGACACAAGCCTATATTACCATTTACAAAGGCATCACTTTTGTACAGTGTGATTTCATTTCACCTTTGACCACTTAATTAAAGAATATCTGTTGCCGTGAAAAGCAGAGATAAAGACATGATCTGATTTCCAAAAGGCATAAAGTTAAAAACCTTTCTTTAATATTTAACTTTTACAACAAGAGATTCATTCTTTCCAAGCAGTGACATGCAATTTTCTAGACTTCATATCTCATGAGCAGAGTAACCACACATGACACGCATATCATAACAAACTACAACAGCTACCCTACCCATCACTGTGTGATGAATTATCAGTGAGTAATACAGCTTGGATAACACCCAAAAGTTCACTCATTTCCAACTGAATTAAGTTTAAGGAGCCTTCCAGTGCATGTTTACTGCTCTGTTCACATGTACATGCTCAACCGGCATGTGACTGATCAGTGAGAGGGGGCGGGGCTAATAACATCAGTGAGGCAGATAGTGCTTATAGAGGAAAATGAGAAGGGAAGGGCTGTTTGTTCTCTTTCTTAGTACACAATTCAACTGACAATAAAACTCATGAGATCATATTGACACATATATAAACAATAAAAACAATAAAGGATATTCAGGTAGTTTGTTTTGTTTTGTTTAAAAAACACATTATTAAAATATCTTTGTCAATTTTATTATTATAAATATCTCAATATTACAAATTTTCTTGCATTGTAAGCTCAAATACACTGTGAATGAACAAGTGTTTTTTTAATCCTTGGAGAAAATGTAGGTGCAAGTAATTTAATCAAACATAGTCAAATTCATGCAAACATTTAAATATTACACTTAAAGTATGTTAATATTTACATATCTAATGAAAACACATTTGAGAATCCAAGGATCTCCTGAAAATAACAATATTTGGCATGTTTCCCAAACATCCCTCAAATTTGGCAAAGGGTTCTAAAGGTTAAAAATGGAAAGTGGTTCAAAGCAAGATTTTGGCGCTCTGCTTGGTCAGTTGTAGTTATTGCACATTGCTGCATCCCCCCCGCCCTCCCCTTTGGGGATCTATCCACAGGTCTTGGATGATGATTAGCTCATGAGAGAATCTTCAGCTTGTGCCTTTTGAGATTTTGAGGTGTTTTTAGTATCACTATACTGCCGTACAAGCTATCCTTGTTTCACCTGCAGCTTCTGTTACAGATGGTGTGAGGACTGTTTACAAAATTTGTTTCCAGCAATTGCTCCATGCATCCCAACACCAGTGAAATTGGCTGCAAAGCAAGTCCAAAGCATGATTGATCTACCCCTTGCTTTCTCATTAAATGTGGAACTTTTTTTTTTCACCAAAACATTTATTTCCTCATTGGGGCTCATTTTAATAACTATGCATAATTTCATCATTCCTCGACACTTGTTCTACAATTCATCAGGCTTGTTTAGGTGTTCCTTCAAAACGTCTTCTACAGCAGAATGTTGTGGTGAGCATGCAAAAAAGGTTTTCATCTTTTATGGAAATCAAATGTGAGTTGGAGTCGATTCTCAGAAGAAAACTGCACTACTACTACAGATACTGTTGAATCTTCCTGAAGAGCTTTTGTAGTCATTCTGGAGTTATCTTCTGAAGATCTTCATCCCATGAAATGTTAAATGGCCACACAACTTTGGAAATTAATTATTCTCAAGTAGCCTTCATATGTATTGCTTTGTCATGATTGTTATCTGCGTAAGATAGGTATGTAGTTACATATTAATATGTATATGTAATATTTAATATGTATTTACACTGAATACTCATAATAGTACACGTCTGTAATTTTTTTATTTAATTTTAATTAATTTTTTATTTAATATTTTTTATTTAATATATCTTATTTATTATGTTTCTTAGTAAGGCTTGAGTGCTGTGCTCTTTCTGTCCTTATTTATTGTGCTGCTGTGATGTGTAACTTCCATCTGGGATTAATAAAAATCCATCCACCTATCCATCCGCCCACCCGTCCGTCCATCCACCCATCCATCCACCCATACATCCATCCACCCACCCACCCATACAAACATCCATCTATCCATTCATCCGTCTGTCCATCTGTCCGTCCGTCCAGCCACCCACCCATCTGTCCACCCATCCATCCATCCATCCATCCATCCATCCATCCATCCATCCATCCATCCATCATCTTGCCTTGCCATGCGCATTGTGAGCAAAGTTCAACTTTACCATAATGTGTCGTGTCAGTGAACATATAAGCCAACAACTACTGAGCAACATTAATTTATAAAAGAAGGTTTTTTTAGAAGACACTCATAAAGCTCATAAACAAAATATGGATGAATTCAATGTTGCCTTGCCTTTTTACAATGATTAGAAGTGACTAGAGGTTTTAGTTTAGTTTTAATATTTCCAAATAATAATCACTGCAGACCTTTCAGGCAAGATTTGTTCAGAAAGAAAAATGGCACTGTTGCCATATGTCACACCAAAATGCATATTGTACAATTGTCTTCCAGTATCAGTAAGCAATTATTAACATGTGCAAAAGTCAAAATCTCTGTAGATACACTTTGCTGTGGACACATTGTTGTGTCTATTCTGTGCATGCTAGAGGCCTGTCCTTATTGCCCCCTCTGGCTAGTAAACAAGGCAATGCTAATTCCCTGTGATGACCAGCCAGTGATTCCATCAACACTTGGCAACAACTTGCAGCCTTGGACATAAGAATAATGCCGCTATTTGTTTTAAGTTACAACATTATCATGCCTCTCATTTGGCTCGGAGGATCTGTGTGACGATTTCAGAAAAATGTTTACAATATTCTACATAAAATATTACATTATATTATTTATAGGTCTCTTATAAAACATGGCTTATAAGATATGTGCTGATTGTGTGCTGTTTAAAGATATGATCAGGGTCAGCAAATGTCCTGCCAGTGGATATTGAGAAGAATATGTCGTTTTCGGTTTGAATGTGTTGTTCTACATGTTGTTCCATTTGAGCAGAACATCCAAATATCATCCAGGTTCTTGATCACCTTCCCATACACTCTTTAAAATAAAAGCTCCTTGATGCATCCTTGCTTGGATGTATGTTTCAAGGATTCAAGGATATGACCTTCCATTGATGTGGAATCGTATACAAAATGTTCTTTACATGTCTTTCACAAAAATGGGTCCACTTAAAAGATCTTCAGAGAATGAACGCATGGTTCCTCTAAGCATCACTTCAAAGAATTAATTTTCCACCTTCGTTTTTAAAAGTGTATAAGAAAGAATACCTTGCACAGAAGCGGCTCCTGAGCTTTTACCATATTTTTCATTGATTATATCTGAAACGAGACAAGACCCTTCTGTAAAGTTGTTCATGCTCGGGGTCCAGAGCTCACAGAGTCTTGTGAAAGCATTTTCAGCTGCTCTGTGGGCGGTGTGGTCATGGTCCACATGCTTCTCATGGTTTTGGGCCATCTCCTGTGTTTGTGTCCCACAAGCTCAAGTCCATGGCTAGTATTGTTTCTCCCTCTGTCCCTTTCACCCCTTCCAGGGCAACAAAGGCTGCCGTCTTCAGTGTACAAGGGTACTTGCAATGCAAGCAACCCACTCCCAGCATTCCAGCTCCCTATCTTGGAAACGTCTGTGGGCGATTTAGAGATAGCAAGCCCTTCGGCCAACAGATGAGCTTCTGTAGGCATGACAAAAGAGCAAAGAGCATGCCATGCTCCATTTATAGAGCTGAGGAGAGGGCTATAAAATAAGAGGGAGATGGCTTTGGCTCACTGTGGGCCACATGGCATTGAGTAAACAAGGAGTGGAGTATCCATTTCATGCTGGTCAGATCTCTTCAGAAATTATGCTGTTTGATGAGCATGGCTAAGTGTCCCTGTGTTGCTTGTTGAAATTGTGATGTATAATGTACATGCACCTACTACATATGTCTTATTTGATAAATTATGGGTTTGGGGCTTTAGCTTTGCGGTTTTATCTTCTTCCCCTTAAAAATATTATGCTTCAGATGTTCCGATTCGACACACGCAGTCTAAACCAAAATGCAATGTAAAGTAAACATAGCAAAAAGGATTCTTTGGTCTGAGCTAGTAAAAAGAATTCGACCAGGGCTCGAGAGGAATTCATACACACACACACACATATATATATATATATATATATATGTGTGTGTGTGTGTGTGTGTGTGTGTGTGTGCATGTGTGTGCCCTACGATGGATTAACGCCCTGTCTAGGGTTGTTTCCGGCCCTTGCCCTCAGAGTTGCCGGCTGGGCACCGGCTCACCCCTGACCCTTTTCAGGAATAAGCGGTTCAGAAAATGGATGGATGGATATATATATATTTGGTCAATATATGTAGTGCGACCAGCACAGTCTAGACAACAGAAATCAAACCATTTTAACAGACAATGTTAAAAATCAACCCATGTTCTTTCAGTGCCTAAACCTAAACTAAACCTTAATTTAACTAATCCTAACCATAACCATATCCTATTCGTTTACATTTACATTTATGACATTTAGCATAAATGTCCCTGATTTAAAGCAGGAACCTCTTCAGGTCTTGGCCCCAATGATTGGTCAAGACATAGCTGCACATCTAAACTATCAAAAATGTTGGAGAATGGTTTTTGATCAACTTTTGCATTAGAGGTCAACAGCAAGTTTCCATCTGGATTTTGCCGAAAGCAGAACATAGAGCATTTAAAAGCACTCTTGATAAAGTTAATCCCTCGATAGTGGACCATGATATCTTGATAATTAGGCCTTTACATTTTTCAGTGCATTTTAAGAAACTTGTTCAGTGCTGTTATTTTTTTTCAAGCAATATTGCAAAGATCAGATGTACATTTACGTTTTGCGCCATCTGGTTTGGAACGCAACGCTTCATATAATTAATCAAGGAGTTTTAAGAAGAAGAAGCAGACATTTTCAGTAGACAAGTTTCAAGGTCCTGTTCCAAAGAGCATGATCCCAGGCCAAAATTCAGCCCCATAACTTATTTTTTTTTTAACTAGTTGCAGCAATTGTGACACCAGAACGGATGATGTAATGCTCATGGTCCATTACCATTTTTTGTCCTGGCCAAGAAATAAATGTTCTCCTTGCAGCTGCAGTGACCAAATCTTTGCTCCAGGCCTGATTCTAGGTCATTCAGCACCTTCAGGCATGTACATTTAAACACAGTGCTTAAACACAGTCCAGCAGCATTGCTGTGTCTGATCCACTCATACCACTGTGTCACTACACTGAGAGTGACCCGCCACCCAAATAATACCTGTTCTGTGATGGTCCTGGGGGGGGGGTGAGAGGTACACAGAGAAACAGATGGACTACAAGAGCATAAAAGTTCGACCTGCTATGCTTTATCATCAGACATTTTGAAGATCAGTGGGGTAATAGGTTCAATGCATCACACAAAGAAAGACTGTTAAGGTGAACATTTTCCTCGTCAGAAATATGCGTAGCATAGAAAAGATGTTCAGTGTCCTTGGAAGACCGCTGCTATTGTCTTACATCTCCATGTTGTGTAATTGACAAGCCCTTTAATTCCATTCTTCATTTCACTCGCTTTAATCAAGATTTAACAGGAAGCAAAACAGGTGCTTCCACGGCCCAAAAGTCACAAAGCACTCACACACGTCATATTTCAACATTCAACAATTATTTGTATAAAGGATATGAATCGTTGTGACAATAGTTTGATTGTGCCGAAGGCTGTTTTGCATTGAACTGGTCCTCTCTCATAGATAGGCCTTGTTGTGCCTAAGCCAGACCAAGGCAGATGTGGAAGAGAACAATGGGAGCTCCTTCAACAGAGAGCAGGGTAGTGACTGACTCCACGGGTACACAGGCTCTGAAGAATGCCTGGCACCAACCCAGGGCCACTGACGCTATTACAGACCCACCTCATCTCCCATAATGGCCCGGGTCAGTGGGGGCCACACCTTCAAAGGCTGAACCCTCGTCCTCAGAAGCGCCGAAGACTATCCAGAAGCGCAGTGGGGCAAAGTCAGAGTGGAGATTGGATTGTGTTGAGAAGGACGTTGGAGGGCCATCCAGACTGCTGACCCAGGCACAGAAGATTAACACCCAGAATGGCTACTGCAAGCACCTCAGGACAGAGCCCCTTTGGACTGGGTCGGAGGAAGAGGTCCCCTGGTATCCTGGATCAGATCGGCAAGTTCTTCGGAGGGGATAAGAAGAAGAGGGGCAAGGTGAGCAATGATGGTTGAATGATGGCATGATCTGAAATTGAATGAGACAAGTGAACAACACTGTTTTTTACTGCTTTTCGTCCATTTCTTTTTAAAACCATTTGACAGTTTGAAACAGTTGTCATATGTTATTAAAATGTCATGATGACTGGACCAATAGAAATGCTCAAAAATGAGTTGGAGTAAAATCCTTTAATATTAACTTCCATTAAAAGTTAAGCAGGTTTTTCCTTCTCCTGAAAATGTACGCTTTAGAAATACAAGGTTTGTTGTATGACCATGTGTACTATTGCTTCTGGAAAAATAACAACAACAACAACAACAACAACAACAACAACAACAATAACCCATATTTTTATTCAAAGTAAAATATTGTAAGCCATTTTTTTTTAGTTTTACTGAAATGTCTTTCTAGTATTGCTTACACTGTTGCTCCCCAGAAGTAAGAAGCAGCAGTCACAACAATTTGAAAACAGGATATGTGATGAAATTTTAGTAAACAAGTAAACAACAGAAAATGTTTTCATATTGCAGTTCTACAAGATGTACCGTTTTAGAAGTTAAATATGGTTGAATGTTTTAACAGTGGGAATGTACAGAGACCAAGGTTTCATGGTGATGGAAACACTACAGCTATATTACAGTGCAAATAAGCCATGAAATGAACAACAAATGAAACATGTTACTGTAAACTTCTGTTCTTCCACATTTAATGTCTTCCTGATGTACTCTGAATGCGAGTTGAGTCCAATTTTAAATTTGTTAGTAGGAGATCCTCGGTAATTCATGCTCAGTGTTGACAGTGACAAATAGTCAGGTTTTAGCCTGGTCTGTTAGAGTTACATTTAGCTTAATATATTTTTAGCTTAATATTTTTATTGAATTATTGTTTTAATTGTCCCATTTAATAAATCGCCATTGAATTATTTCTATAAGCTTTTAAAACAGAATAAAAAAATGATATATATATTTACAACATGTGGCTGGTGATCTTATCCAGAGTACTGTTTATCTGTGTTAGAGGTAGATGAGTGCAGTGTAGTGTATCTTGCCCAGTGCCTCTAATTGGAAATGGAACTCCAGTCTACTATGTGTGACTGCAAAATTCCATTTTTTTCATTTAAAATATTCATGCTGGTGAAACATGAAGAAATGTCTATAGAAATGTCTATAATATATACAGTGTGTTTTGATGTGTGTGTCTCTGTGTGTGTATGTGTTCTATTTGGTGGCTGAAACAAACCCTTTTATGTTGTGTTTCTTGTAGGGCTCATTCCGGGGTCACCTGTCCTCCTCACCCCAGAGACCCCTGCATTCCTCCACCCGACGCCGTGGTGATGTGAACCCTGTCCTGCACTTCTTCAGGAGCTTTGTAAGTACAGATGTCAAATTGTAGCGCTTTGGTAATTCCCAAAGGAACGTTTCAGGGCGAATTATCTTCACATAATGGTGAAAAGCCTTTTCCAGGCTGATGTTAAGTGCTCGGGTTACAGCTGTGGCTTTTTGCCATCGACAGCCTTTACATGTTGCTACACCGCTGTCCTAGAAGAAGACTGAAAAGTGACTGGAAGGGATTGTTTGTGTTTTAATTTGATGTAAAACGCTGGAGCTCCTTTTGCTCTTTATTGTGAGAAAGACCCTGCAAAAAGCTCATCAAGTCTACTGTTCCTTTTGTTGGGCAGTGAACTCCTCACACATTGTGTGCAGAGTGTGTCAGCCCTTCACAGTACAAGTTCACAGTCCAAAGCTGTCGTCATGTCAGACATGCAGTCCATGTTTACACATTTTACAATGGCACAGGCTTGTTTCTCCGTCAGACAGAGATTACACACACTTACTTCATTTCTCCATGCTTCTCTTTGCTATGCAGATGCTTTACATAATGCCTTTTTGGACTAGAGGACGTGAGCCGAGTTTATCCACCTGGTTTAATGAAAGACCCTGATAAAATACTCTATGTGGAGAATCAATGTAGCATGTTGAACATGCCTTTGGTCATCTTGTGCTCTCATAGCAGCATCAAGTGTGACTATTGCCAGAGTTTTATGCAGTTGTATGTGAGAGTTTGAATCCCATTATGCAAATGACATGTTTTGTTGATTTTCTAAGTGGAAAATATGAAGAAAAAATTTAAAGATGGCTTTTTTTTTTGCAAATTAAACAGCATAATTTGTGTGTATGTGCTGAATTTAACGTATAGGAAACATAAATCATATAATGTGCTCACATGTGCCATAACCTCGGTACATGCCCAATTTTAGGTTTTATTCTGTATCTAAGTAAGTTAAATTAAGCAGGAATAATGCATTTGTACTTAAGTTAAGATCAAAAATTTTGCAAAGAACTGTCCATATAATTCCCTATTTTATTTGAATTGCCCTCATGGTGCCTATAAAATTCAAACACATGAATAACACAGAATGAGAGCAAGTTCAGCTTCCACTTGGTGGAGAGCTTTTGAACTGTCCCAACTGATCCAGCCAGTGAAAAAATAGTAGTCTACTCCCCATCAAATTTAAAACAGTTAGACCTTCCCATGTTTTAATCGCACCTTTTTGATGCAGATACCTTTATGTATATCAGGTTAAACCAACATAGAACAGAATTGAATATTATTGTTTTCACTGATTTAGAAAAGTTCAGTTTAGTAACTGTCATAACTGCCCCCTCTGTTATAATTTATCCCACCTACAGGGAAAGTTGTAACATTTGAATTTTATATAAGAAAGCTGTTTTTTTTTTTTATATCTTACACAAGTATTTTTAATATTATTATTGACAAAGAACTTTGTGTTAAGCACCTTGCTCTCCAATCCTCCTTACAAATGTTTGTTGATCGATTTAAAAGACCTGTATATGAACTGTATAAAAGCAGCCTTCACACCATTTAAATAGCTACATTTATTTGATTCAAAAATCAGTGCTGTGGATACAAATGGCTAGAATACACACTTGGCACATTTCTATTGAAAAATATGATTCTTCTCTGGCATCTCCCAAAGAACCTTTTCAAGCCTTTGTTAAGAGTGTAGACCTGCATTCGAAACTAAAAAATGTTCTCATTATTGCTGCTTTATGAAAAGCCCTGCACAGAAATTATAAACAGACTCAAACTGTTTATTATACAAAAGGCTTATGAGCTTCTCTCTTATGTTCTTCAGAAAAGAAAATATTTTTATACGTAAAACTTTAAATGAATTAGGCTCTTCAGTTCTGAAACTGTGATTCCCATCTTTACTGAAATGTTTCATCTTTTGAGTATTGATATTTGGAAGATTTAAAATTGCGTGTGTGTGTGTGTTTTTGACCCATAGGTATCCTCTCCTCGTCCTAAGTCAAGGGTAAGTATCTTTTTTTCATCCACATTATTCTGTGCTGCATGTGGAAATGTGTTTGACAGTGTTCTTCGAAGTGATTTGTTGAGTATAAATGTCCGTATTTGGATGAAGCTTACAAACCTTCTTCTCTTCGTCTCATTTGTTGCAATCTGAGAGGTAGCGTATAAATAATTATTTATAAATCACCACATAACTCATGAAGAGATCTTGATTTGCAACCCAAGACAATTATTTATGCAGCCTTATTTGCAATTCCAGATGGATTACTGGAGTCACTGGATTGCCCAGGTCACTAGATTGTGCATACACTATTCAGTTACATATCAGACTCAAAAAGTGAAAACTGCGCAGGTTTTCTGTATCAGGGATGATTTACACTACTTATAATTTACATTACCTTTAAAAAGTTTGGAATCTGAGTTAGAGCAACAACTGGTGAAGGTAAAATGCATAAAAATGATACTTTTACGATGCTGCTACTCCACAAAATCATTTGATTCTTATGGCAACAACTAGTGCACCTAAAAAATGAATGTGAAAAAAGGTTAATAATTTAATTAAAAACGGTAAACTGTCATGTATTAATATTCATTACATTTGAAGACTATTAAGCTTTAACTAACTTATTCAAACTTGAAATTAAATATGCAATAATTTAAGAAACTGTATTTATTAATTTTCATAACCATTAAGCCAAACTGATTTAATGAATATAAAATATGACAATTTACCATTTAAATGAAATTATGAATATGAATGAAAACCTTTTCACAATAATCCTTTTATAAGTTGCATGCATTTTTAATGATGAAAGCCTAACCTCATTGATGTTTTTTTGTGCGTGTTTTTTTTTGTGTTTAAACATTTCAAACATTTCCAAACCGCCAACATTTATCAAGAAGGGATTTGGGTAAAACTCTTAGATTCCTCACATTTTACCTAAAAAGACCAATGAGGAATGGTTCCTCTACAACATGTGACTAATCTCAATGTTCAGCACAACCTGGCAGCATATATATATTTAAATGCCGCAATTATTTATATATATATATATATATATATATATATATATATATATTTAAATTCCATCTTTGATGTATATGTTTCATGAAATGATAAACACTGATGTGGGAAAATGCCAATAAAAAGCAATTCCACAGATAATCAGCAATAACTCAGGAAATTAATTAGCATAATCATTATTATCATTATTATAATTTCATTCAAGAAGGTAAACTCATATTTTATATTCATTACACTGAAGTCAAATTACAGACCTTTTTTTGTTTTACATTTGGTCAATATTTTTGAAAAATATTTGGAAATATTGAATAAACCCTTTTAGGGTTTATTCTACTGTATAAATAATAAATAGATATGAATAATAAATATCAGCAATCATTAGTATGATAAGTGATTCCAAACTTTTAAACAGTAATGCAGACATTGACTAAATGATGTGGCCACTGTGATGATCTCTGCAGACGTGGTATGTTCTGTCAGTTTTTCATTTGATCTGTTTTGTTGTCAGCTGCTTGTCTGTGACCAATGGTATCAATGATCTAAATGATGTCCAACAACTCAAAATTCTCCGACATGCAGTTCTCAAATGTTTTCTTCATTGCTTCTTTTAACATCTGGAAGGCAGATAATCATGATCATCAAGTTTGTTTTTACATGTCAAGACTTAATAGTTTGTTTTGCTTTGTTTCTTTTCCATGTGCAGTGGAGAGAACTCTTGGGCCTGGTATGTTACCCAGCTCTAATTTAGTCGTGTTTGCATTCACAGTTATCACCATAGGCAGATGTCTATGTCTTCAGCAAGCAGCCTTTCCTTGTTCCATTGTCCTGCTTCTAATAGAAATGTCATCGTCCTTAACAGCCCTTTTTCTTCCCCCTGTGAAATAACTGATTAGTAATTGCAGCCACTGCGCATTCTCCATCCTTGTGCTGCTCTTGTCTACTTGATATGCAAGATTGTTCAATGCTCTTTATTAGGTTCAGCCTGTGAAGATTCATGTTTGCTGAAAAAAATCTTATTAGTAGTTGAAAAAATCTCCAATTCAGCACTAAAGAATCATTGTATCTAATCACGGATTATCCAGATGTGATTAACTGAATGGGTGAATTCCACAACTGTGGTGCCATTGAGCACTTTTAACTCTTACTTTTTAGAAAACGTGCATTTAGACAAATTAAAATAATGTTAACCCATCTAAAGCAACATTTTCTATATGGATATTCGATTTAAAGCATATCATTTGCAAATCAACAAAAGAAGGTTAACTAACATCCAGGTTAATATGATAAATACATTAAGTACATTCTGAATATGTAGCTATTTTAAAAATGATTTACTTTATGTCTATAATGTACCTCGTTAAAAAAAAACAATGATAATAATCTTAAAATAACTTCTTGTAAATATGTTGAGTGTAGATTGTGTGGAGTGTAATTTTTCATTTATAATACAAATCCATTTCATAATTAAAAAGTATATTTAAATCAAGAGAAGTAATGTTATTAAATTGAACTCTTAAATAAAAAATACACATGCAATGTCAAAAATATACATACAATACAATACACTTTATATTTGCAGCTCTCAGTACTTTAGGAGGTTTCATCCATGGGTGTAGACCCCATTTGTGATGCTGCCACCACCATGCTTAACAGTTTGTGTTCCTTACATTTTGTATTCTGGCAATTCCAATTGTATTCTTGATCCTTAGTTTAGAGCTGTAGTTATTGTACAACTACATTGGTTATATTTTTCATATTTCCCTCTGCCTGACTATAGGTGAAAAGTGCTCTGCATGGGTTTGGACATGAAGTACACTTTGAAGAACAGTCCATTGTATGTCATTTGTTGAGGTCAAGACTTTAAGACTTTAAATATAAGTCTTAATGTTAGCCTGCTTTATTCAGTTCACAACCACCTCTGATGTGGGTTTTGGGACATTTTCCTGCTGAAACATGCAATCGTTTCCACGTTTTAAATGTAGAGCATATGGATTGCAGTTATTGTGAAGTTCTCAGTTATGCTGAGGTAGTCTTCATGCTTCACTATTCTGTCCACTTTGCTTGAAGGTGCTTCAAGGGGTCAGTTTTGAAGCAGTGCTTCTTTCTAGGATGGCAGTCTCTCAGTCTATGTGAAACTCACTTCACTGTAGACAGTGAGACTGGGGTTCCAGTGGCACCCAGTTCATGGCAGATCTGTGCTTGGAGGTTCTTGGGTTGTTCCTGAACAGTCAAACCAATTTCTTTAGATCTTGGCAAAGTGGCTACAGCTCTTAATATGTTGAGTTTAGACATTCCTGACGTGTAAATATATGACCATTCTTCTCAGATATGCATTGATCTCCTTAATCTTAGCCTGTTTGTCAATCCAACAAACATTGGAATAACAATAAATATGAACATATATTGTAATATGAACATTTCAGACAGCAAATGAATAATCAATTTCTGAAATGGCAGAGGTCAGAGTACAGGGTCATGGATTTGATCTATTGAGTTAAAGGATCTGCTACTAATGTCTTGGTGCCACATGCCACAGAAAACACTCAGGAATCTTGTGGACTGCATGTCTCATGGGCTCAGAACAGGTTTGGTGGCAGGAGGGAGACACAGTAGAACAAAAGTGGAACACAAAATGGTAGCCCAGTTATGGAATCACCCAAAAACGATTCAAATCAGATTTTCGGGTTTGTTTGTAATGTTGTTACAAGCTTGCAGAAGTCACTAGTACTTTCAAAATGCTCTGCTTGACTGCTGACCAATAGAAGGCCTTATTAATTCTATGCAGTACTTTATGAGACCACAGTGTGACCAGACATGGTCCTAATTCTCAGCTGCAGAGTGTGACAGGTGCTTTTGTGTGATGAAGGTGTTGCTTTGTAAGCCAGTCAACTGCCACAATCAATCGCAGCATATTGTGAAGTGTTGATTTCCGAACACTCATACTGTGGTGTGAGGGTCAGTTCTAGACAACTCTGAATTGAACCGAGTTTGTTTTTCTGACACTTTGATCCAGAGTGACTCTGTGCTTCTTGATGACTTTGAGACAGCACGCCTTTTTCTGAACCGAAGCCGGTAAAGCTGTTTTCTCTTCTAGGGATCTAGTGACAGAGCTCATTTTCTCTGTTTTAAATCTTCCTATCCTTCACCCTCCCTCTGTCTCCATCCATGTGTGGAATTGTCTCTGGTTCTGGTCCATTTACTCACTAGTACTCCCTGTGTCATAATCCTGAACTGTTTACAGTCTACAGGTTCCTTTTAGGGGTTCACACAAAAAAAAGTGTAAGTGTGGCACCGAGAAACAAATGAGCAGGTAAATGTTAAATATTAGACTCTTATTTAAGCATCTATACTTGAAGCAAGTAGACCATAAATCACTGTTTGTATTGTATTCTTATTATTTAGCAGACATAGCCAAGTGTCATTTGTTTCCCTGTGTCATGCTTTCACCGACTCTAACTCAGCCCTCTGGCCTTTCTGATGCATGTGTGTGATAACCTCGGCAGTTGGATCCGTGTCAACTGTTCCTTTATCTTGTTAACGGATGATTTGCGACTGTCAAGATGTAATCCTTTCATTCCTAAATTACACCTGTTTACTTCATTTCAGCATCGATTTCAGCAATTAATGACTTTTGAAATTAAGAAGTAGTGAATACAGCCTCTGAGACTAATCAAACAGCAAACCCTAATGCATTTACTTTATATTCATTAAAAAAAAAAGGTCTAAAATCTATTTCATTAATATTGCCTGGCCCAGTATTTGATTACCATACAGAATTAGGCTATGTCCACACGCACACTGCTATTTTTATAAACAGAGATTCAAAAAAAAGGCCCCAAAATGCATGCATGACCATGCAAACATAGGGTGATAGTAAATAAAAGAGAGAGAGATCAACCACATCAACCAGAGAGATTTAATTCTAAATTACACACGATTTCTTATGTAGTGTAGTATGCAAGTCAGGGAATTAGGGGTTGTAAATCTAAATAGAACATTATATATTTGTGTGTGGACATGTTGGTTTTATGAATTATGTAGTTCACTTTATAGGGAGTATAAAGCTATTTGTGATTCAACCTTTAAGATGTGTTGTGACGACAGCTATTCCATACACCCTTGTTTTTTCCATTAATGTGACATCACTTTCTGAATATTGTTACCCAGGAAAGAGTTGTGCCAACGAAAACATCAACAAACTGGAAAATACACGTTTTCAAAAAGATCCATGTATGTGTGGATAGGGCTTTGGTAATGCAGAGTTATACAGACTCTGTTTTTTTAGCAGGCCTCTAGTTCTGAGGTATTCTAGGCTCACCTTGCACACAAAGCGTGTTCAAGGTCTGCCCTCAAATATTTTAAAATGTTCCAAACTCAATTTTGTGTCTCTTCAGGTAGTCAGTCCACAGTGTATATTCAGATTCAGCCTTTTCACAGATGCTTTGACATTTGCATTCAGGATTTGCTGGCATTCTGTGGAATCTATTCTTCCCTTCACCCATGCAATATTGTCAATGCCACTGGTAGTAATACAACCCCAAAACATCTGCTCCCAGGCTTCACAGTTGGCAGGATGTTCTTCTCAGGAAATGCGTTTCCTTTTTGTATTTTTCCAAAGGCATCTTAAAGGAAGCTGAATGTGTTCTATAACACCTGCTTTCAAAACTCATCTGGCTTCTCTAGATTCTGTAGCAAACATAGAGAGTAATATTTGAAATAACTAAAAGGTTTTGTCTTCTGGTTCTTCAATTAAGGTTATATTTGTACAAGCAAAGCTGCACGATGAAAACACCCTCTTGATTTCAGCTAAGTAATTCTCTCCACGAGGTTTCTTAGTCTTTCAGATCTGAGAACTACAGTCCCCTTGAACATTTATTATTTCACAAAATGTAACAAAATGCAGGGTATAAATAAATTTTGGGCATCAGGTTGGGAATTTATAGTGCTTGGGAAACTGATTTAACTGACATGCCTCAAGCTTAATCTGCAAATCAAGTTCTGAGACACACAGGGTGCCCAAATGCACTGGCCACATTGATGATTTAGGTTATATATATATTTATGTATTTTTCAGTTTGAGAAAGGCAGAGTTTATCTGCATTAAGATTTGTGGAAAATATGGTGCTTTATGTTTAACTACAAAGGCTGTGTTTACTACTTTTTAATTGTCTATATAATAGAATGTGTAACTTGGCCAAGGTTACAATACAATTCCTGTGAAACGTCTCATTTACACGTTTTTCTCTTAACCCAGACTTAATCAATCAGTCTAGACATGCTTGGTGGCACCTGATTTCACACTGGAGTTTTTGAGTACCCTGTGTACTCAAAAACGACTCCTTGTGACAGACTTGTATTGCATTATCTTCACAGCTGCAAGTTTAATGTAATATAAGTAATATATGAGGAAAAATGAATAAATTCAATTTACAGTGAAGCTACATTGACTCATTAAATATCATTCACTTGTTTACACCTCAACAGTTTATGCATGTAAGTCCCAGCTCTGGGTTGGTTGCATTCGTGTGTTCACAAAGGATATTTTTGTAGGCTTCGCCATCGACGCGGGGCTCCGAGAGTATCAGATCTCCCCACAGACGCCGCCGAGAACAGAACACACTCTCCAGAATCTTCAGCCTGGTGAGCGTTCTGTAGTGCTTAAGTTAATTAAAGGTCGCTTAAAGGTCACCTTCAAGAAGGGCAGAAACTGAAATTATCCTAACTGCATGGCAGCGTCAAGGAGATAATATCTGCTGTTCCCGGTTCGCAAAGAATATTAATATTTCTGACATAAGTTGATAGACACAATGTCACATGAGGTTTGAGGTTTTCATTTAAAATGCAACTTTACACAAACACTCTTCAAAAGTAAAGTTTCTACATTCGTTCTTTAGTCTCATGTGGAGGTACAAAGCTTCCTCACACCCAAATATCTAACTTACAAATATCTGAAATAATCATCCCCTGAAAGGCCTCGCTCTGAAGGAACATTTTTTTTAGGTGTTTCTGTTAAATTAAAATCTTAAAACTGAAAGCCTCGGACTTGCTTGAAAATACATTTATACATATACACTAATCTACCATAACATTATGACCACCTCCTTGTTTCCTTGTTACAGTAACTCTCCATTTTATCAGCACCTCTGACCATATAGGTGCACTTTGTTGACCTATAATTACAGACTGCAGTCCATCTGTTCCTGCACACCTGGTTAGTGTCTTTTCACCCTGATCATCACCTAGTTGGTCCACCTTGTAGATGTAAAGTCAGAGACAGGAGCTCGTCTGTTTTACAGTTTGAGTTGTCCTCATCTAGTCCTTCATCAATGCTAACAGTGCCCACAAGACACTTTTGGTTGGATATTTCAGGTTGGTGGTTCATACTCAGATCAGCAGTGACACTGAGGGGTTTAAACACTCCAGCAGCACTGCTGTGTCTGATCCATTTGGTGCAAAGATTTCACAGCATGCCATGCTGGGTTCCTGTATGCTATTGGTAGGCCAAGCAGAAACGGAGATACCATTTTGAATCTGCTGATTCTGTCCTACAGTTCTGAACACAGTACGGACGTGTCAGAGGAGGATGGGTTCCTCTCTTGAGCCTTGGTTCCTCTCAAGGTTCCTTCCTCCAAGTCTGAGGGAGTTTTTCCTTGCCACTGTTTGCCCACTGGCTGCTCATTTGAGGCTTGGACCCGGATCTATGTAAAGCTGCTTTGTGACACCTTCCTGTTGTAAAAAGCGCTACATAAATAAAATTTGATTGATTGATTGAAGTGCCCCTCACTTCCGTACTGTATTCAGAACTGTGCACTGACTGGAGGAACGAGTGATAGGAGTACAGGAGAGAAGGACATAGAGATATTGCACTTTCATGATATTTCTGGAATTTTTAGCTTAGAGTTGGGAGTTGTAGGAGAAAATGAAGTTATGCTCAAACATAGAACAACATAAACAGCCCAAGACTGCTAAAGGTTAATTCCTCTGCTAATGTGCAAGCAAGTTGTGCAGACATTCCCAGAGATTCCATGAGATTCTCTAGACATTGACTGCAAAAATAAGTATTTGTATGATACCTGATCATGTTCAATAGGGGGGTGTGCCCAAACCAGAATAAACAGGAAACATAAGAAAAGGACAAAGACATTGTGTGGGATATAGCCCCAAATATTTGAACTCCCTCTGGATGAAGGATCGAAATGACCTGCCAGGGGAAGCACCACACCCCAGCCCACCCCACCCCAGATGAATGAACTAGCCCTGGGTCTTTGACCCTGAAAAGGCATGTGATTTTCCAAGAACCTGACTGTTTTTATTGTAGTTAAAAGGTTGGCCAAAGACGCCTGTAAGCCATATCTCTTCTCCTAAGCAATCTCTGTATTTCTCCATTTTTCTTTAAGTGCTAATTCTGATCCGGGTCAAGTATTGACTAAGACTTATCCTGAGCACAATACAATGACAAAGATCAACTTTGTTTGCTTGATCTGCAGATATGTGCAATTTCATGGTCTCGGTGAGCCTCTGGAAGCTATGTAACTCATAACTAGGCATTGTGTGTCTGACATATTTGGGAATATTCTTCCAAGTATAAATCAAACTTTACTTGTTATGAATATATAGAGAAATATTGTCTCTTCTGGAATGAAAAATGTATTGATTCTACTATTCAGTTCAAGCTATGAAACAACAACCCTGTGCTTCAGTACACTATTATGCTTACATGAGATTCTGTTGAGCTCTACTCCTATTTCCTGTCCCTCACTCCGCTTAGTCGTTGCTTGCTGCTGGTTTGTCCACCTGCATGGCCCTAATCCCTGAGATGCTTATTCATTAAGCCTAATTCATTTCTTTTTCTTTTCGCTAAACTGGACTGTGCGTCAAACTGTTTCCTTATCATTCCCTATCTACTCATTTCCATTAATAACACACATCTCATCTGCAATGGCCAACCAGAACATCTGCTCTGGAGGGCTGCAGTACTCTCATACACAGCATCCAACCTTAATACCTCTTCATTCACAGCAAATGCAAACCTTTCAGGTTCATTCTGCATGATTTGTTACAAGCAGTACCTGGATATCTGGATATCATTAATTCACAAATTTCTGACTTCATGCAAATTTCTAGTAGAATCATATCTCTTTTCATCCACTATGCCTTAACTGCCTGAACGTTTAGGGCTTCTTTATTATTCCGTTTCAGAGGCCACTATAGCCTCTGGCTCACTCACTAAGCCGAGTTGAGGACATGACCCAAGGAAAAATGCACTGTTGAATTCATTTGACTCAAATATATTCATCCAAATATGCAACTGACTCACACATAGCACTGATGCAATATCTTTTACTTATACATAATTTATGCGTATACTATTTGAATTGTGTAAACTGAACCAGTGCATTTTTTAGTATGTAAATGTTGGCTATGTCTAAACCTGACAATAGCAAACTGACTAGATGCCTTGCTGCCCAGGTGTCTCACAAGGCAGTTTAATGATGAATGTCTCACAAAGGCAAAATTGCATCTTGATGAGCTCACAGCTAATTACGAGCGTTTAGCTGTGTTACCAATGGCCATTACCGTTTTCACCCAATAACATAGGTTAGATTACTATCCAGACACCATGTTAAAATGTGCTTAGTGAAAGCTACAGTGCCACCTAATGGAAGTCACAATAATAATATTGTAACATCCAAATATCCCCAAGCAGTAGCTATACGGTCATCTAATACTAACCATAATGTCATGTAAAAGTGGTAAAAGTGGCCCACATCCAATGTTTTTCATCATATCGTCAGTGTCCAATGAAAAGCATGTATCTCCAATTTTGTCCATTTTTAGTTTTCTGCATATTGTTCTTTATATTATCAGAATTTCATGATGAATGGATTAATAGAACTGCTCTAAAATTACTTTATTTACTCTTATTTTACACTGACTTCCAGAGTTTCTCCATTTAGGAGATACATGTTTTTCATTGGACAGCGACGATATGTTAGCGTGGCAGTCTGTTCCGTTTTCTGTTCCGATTCTCATATATGGTATCCAATACATATCTGTTACGTGACAACACTCAGTTTGAACAGCCAGATTGGAATTTCTTACTTTTAGGTCAATCCAACATTATATGCTGTATATTTACCATAAATGCCCACTGAGAATTGCACACGTGCATCAGTTTAAGTGCATGACATGTCAGTTATACCTTATATTGAGACGTGTACACAGGCTACAAAACTCAGATATGGTGAGAAAATCAGATTCAGGCCACTTTACCTGCTGTGTGAACACGACAAAAGTATCTCACCGCATGTTACAATATCCCCTAACGTGAGTCACAGAGTCACCAATCGCAATTTAAAACTGTCAGCTACAATCCGCTTCTCATGCATGCAAATGTTCAATAGAATAACCCCCCTTTTGTCCATTGAGCCTTAACATCCAGAGTGAGTTGGAGGACAGAGTGGTTTGCAGCTTCTTGATTATTCTGTTTTATAGAGGTCTTTCTTTTTCCTTCTCATCTTCTTCAAGATACATTGCCACATAGCATCAAAATCTCATGCATGAATCTCTTGTTTTATTTTACCCACTGAGCTATCACCCAGGGTGAGCTAGAGGATTAAGGGGTTTGGGGCTTTTTTATTATTCTGTTTCACAGGAACTTTTCCCTGCCACTGTTGCCTCTAGCTTGCACACCATGCTCTTCAGGACATGACCCAAGTGTTCCTGATTTCATTTAACTCAAATCATTTTGTGGGGAATAAAATATATCAATGCGATGGTTGACAAAATTAAGCAAATTGAAAGACACCATTATAGGCATGCAGTAATTTTATGTATATGTAAATCATGTGCGTTTTAATTATGTACATTTAATTTAGTACTTTTTTAGAATGTAAATGTACTATTTATTTGGTTGCGTGAGCCACAGTGTCATCCGGAAATCGACACAGTCACCTAGCATGAATTAAATACCACCAAGCACAAGTTACAATGTTAATTATTGCAAGCCACAAAGTCACGATTTATAATGTTAATGCAGTGTTAATTAGCTACAATGTTAATGCAAGCGACAACATTAATACCACCTAGCACAATCTACAATGTTAATTAGCGCAAGCCACAAAGTTAAGTAGTTACCATGTCAATGTAAGCTACAAAGATGACGTTTTGAGGTGTAGATGATGGACTGTCTACTTCAAAAGCCTAGTCAAAACAGCACAACAGTAATGAATTCTACTGACTTTGGGGATATTCCTCAAAAGAAGCAGTCAGAGGAAGGAATTTCAAGTCCAAAAGTCAAAATCCACCTTAGGATTTTGTTCAGACTAAGCCCTGGAGTGTATTTTGACTTGCTGGACCTGAAATTCCAATCACTGTTTGGAATGTAAATTCTCTGACATTATTTAAATGAGGGATAATATTAAGACGAGAATCCAAAGTGACACCTAACACTAATATCACAGACCACAATCCACGGTATCAAGCTATAATGCCTCAATGTGTCTTGATAGCTCAAACAGCTCAAACAGCGTGGAACTTTCACAGACAGAACATTATACTTTGCATCATCTCAGATACAGATGACTCAAAGGTTGACAGACTTGCACAGTGTTTCAGTTACACATCCGACTTTTCATCACCATTTCATCATGGTGCAGCGTCAAGCTTATATCAGTAGATTTGAGCAACCTCAGAAGTGGCTCAGCTTAACTTTCACCCTTATATTCTTATTAGTGCATGAAAGCAAATGGGTGAAAATAAGGGCATTAATAGGGAGTGTGCCTTATAACGCATCATTCATCCACAGGAGCATTGGTGATCTCACTGATGCTGGACAGGTTTGATGTTGGATGTTTTTGGAAGCCAAATGCCAGTCCAACCCCACTCAGATGCATTGTATGGAGTTCAGTGCTACAAAACACAGCACTGCAACTCCACTACCTGCTGGGGACTTTATACCAGTAATGTTTGGCATGGGACATGGAGACTTCCAGAGCATTCCAGTCTTTTGGTAATGTTTTTCTATGGAAATTCCACAAGATATGCACAAAAATACGGTAGTTGAAGTATGAATGGGAGTTCTCATAACATTCAACGCGGTGTCTGATTACGTATTTGGCTCCACCCTTAAACAAAAAGAGCCAATCAGCTTAATAGTAAGGAACTGAAGGAGCATAGTAGCTAAAAGAAGCAACCAAAAATTGTTTTTTGTTCATTACTGAACCAAATACTACAAACTATTCTTGAGGTTTTCTCAGATTCTATCACTTAAAATGTGTTTTGAGATGGTTATTTAATATTCAGGTTTGGGTTTTTTGGTCCCTTCTTGTTCATAAAGATGAGAGCTTGGTCTTGTGTGGCTGGAAATAACTGGCTGGCATCATAGCAAAGATGGTCACTGAGTGAACATACATTGAATGTCAGTAATGTTGTAACACTATCACATATTTATTTGTTTCGATTTGAAAACCTCAGCAAATAATTTAAGTATAAAAGTATAAAATAAGGGACTGTGCTAGACCTACCTCTGCTGCTAATGAATTTCTTTTCTCCTCAAGACAATCTTTTCACATTCAAAGATTAGCCTGTGTGCCTGTCCAAGTGTCTTAATGCAAAATATTGGACAAGCTGGAAATAGCATTCCACTCGTCATTCTTGTGCAGCAGATGATGAAATTGATATTTGTATGTAATTTGTTCTTTCTCCCACTCAAGTTCCTCCTACTCCCATCAGAGCACTCTTGGAGGCTTCTTGTCGCTCTTAGAACATGTTGTTCTAATGCATCATGCAACTTCTGATTCCCAGTTTAGCAGAGCCATGAGCTTTGCACAATGACTCTCAAGACAACAGTGTAATTTGAAGTGGTAATAACCTCCATCCCATTGCGCTACTCTTCATTTTCAGGGAGAAAGCAGATCCCGTTCTCCACCCAAACGCTGGAGCACCATCTTCTGAGACAGGAAAGACCCAGACAGAAAAGATGGCAAAGGATGAGGAAGCGAAAGAAGAAGAAGAAGAGGGTTTCTGCTCTACTGACTCACACCTTGCAACAAGCTTAACAGACTAATACTGGCCACCTCCACTTGTCAGACAGAGATACAATCCTGGTATCTGCAATTACACGCCCACTGGGCAAGGCCACTGCGAGAAACATCAGGTGCACCAAAAAAACTGCTATTGAGGTGGTCAATGGTCAGTGGTCTTGGGGCAGGTTCTAGTGGTCAAGCTGGCTTTTGAGAGGTTCCTTAATTGTTGTCTTTACTGTATTTAGTTTCAGGAAACTCTGCAGACCATTCCTTTGAATGAGTGAGTATAGTGGGATGATAGCTAGCTCTTCTTGACCAATATCTGGACAAGGAACATGCTTTTAGGTCTAAATTATTACATCCCCCCACAGTACAAACGCACTGGATATAGTATAGCACACAAGCAGTGATCCCAAGCTATAGAAACTGCAAACTGCAGTCAGAACTGCATCTTCGTGCCCAGTTCAGTTCAAATACGGGGTAGCAATTGACATGGCCACCACACTTGAACTGTTCGCTCTAGCTTAGTCAATAGATAGCAGTCTGTGTCATCAAAGCTTGCTTTCATTCTCTGTCTGTCATTTTTCAATGTGATATTTACAGTAAGTGTAGTTGCCTTTGATGCATTATTCAGTATATCCTGTCACATCATCACCTTTAATCTATGTACTACTGTGAGAAACGTTCCCTGAAGCATTGTTACTTTATGTAAGTGTAGCATATTTGTGGATATTTGTGTGTTGTAAAGTGTCCTGCCATGTACAGTTTGTTTTTCATCCGTGTTTAGATCTCCGTGTAGTATGTTCGGCTGTGGTTTGAGCTACTTAAAAAGGGGTTGATATTCTTAACACTGAGTATGATATATCTTTAATATATGGTATTTTTGTTTGAAACATTATCAAGTTAGTTACAACAGGTACTAAAAGCACGAGTCTCCAATTAGAAAGCTGTATCCAAGCCAGTAGAGGCTTAGACGAAATGCCCTGAGATTGCACTGATGTGGTGAAATGCTTATAATGGCCATATATAGCAACAGTTTGGAAAAAGCAAACAATTATGACACTAGATGGTTAATATTGTTATATTGTTTATGTTATAAATGTTTCATATATTTACTTAAATGCTCAAATATTTCTTAGTGATTACTTATGCATGCATAATACATAACAAAGGAAAGGCAGAAATCAGGGTTTCTAAAAGCTTCAAAGGTTGTGAAGGTGTGAGAGAGGTGAAGAAATGTGCAAGAAGGATCAGAGAAAGAAGAACTTAAAGAATGGCAAGTGGAAAAGGAAGAGGTGGGTTTACTTTAGCCAGTGATAGACGGACTCCTGTTCATAACTTGTCACGATTTTGTGTATTGTTTTGTTTCTCATATACATTGTTTCTTATTCCTGTCTGTGCTGTTTACGAATAAGTGCTGAATATACAATAAATGTCAGTTACACTCCCCATCAGCGCTGGATATGTCCCGAATGGTGCTAAAGAATATTTTAGAGTGGCCAACATTCTAGATTGTGAACTGTAATACTTTTAACTACTTTATTTCTTACATAACATCAAATAAAGATTCTTAAATATACAGGTTATGTGTGTTTGTCCTTAAAATAAATAAATGAAGAAAGAAAGAAAAATGATTATTTAATTAAAAGTATAGTTTTATGTGTAAATAATAGCTAATTATTTATTTACTAAACATGATTTAATAATTGATTAACATTTTTTATTAATGTGTGTGTGTGTGTGTGCACGCGTGTGTGTGCGCACTTTGTATTGTTCTCTGTGTTTCATGTGCTTCAGTTCTACCCTCAAAAAATAAAGCACCAAAAATAAATAAATAAATAAATGATCAGAAAAATAAAGTGAATAACATTAGCATTTTAAATGAAAGCTAACTTTCAAAGTCTTTTATTTTGTATTTACAAAATTATTTTTTCAAAAGTTTTAATGATTTATTTATTTTCATTACCAATAATAACAAACTTAATATCATAAATGATAAAACAATATACTAAATAATAGAAAATTATACTTTAAATAAAAAAGAAATAGATATACTGCACAAAAAAAATCATTACCTGAATAATAAGCATTCAATTAAAATGCATATAAAGTGCTGCTACTAGAAATAATGACTGAGTTTTTTTTATATATTTCCAAAGAACATTCCATCTAACTGCGGATAAGTGGTTTAAATCCTAAAATTATGAGCTGTTCTTTTAAGTCAATGCCAGTCTAATGTACAAGAAAATGGACTTTTAAAGGCCAGACATTTCTTTTCATGTATGAATAAGACTGACAGTCTTTTATAATGGATTAAAAAATAAGCTTTTTAAATTATATATTTTTTTAACAGCTGCAAAACGTGGGAGGTGGGAAGACCTCCCTGATCAATGGAATGGTTGTGCTGCAGATTTCCTTAAAAAAATCGAACAGGAAAACACAACTTCATTTTATTTTTGGCTAAATTTGGAAAAGTCACTTTATTATCTTTTAAACCTCTAAATAACACCTTAATCGGGAGACAAATTGTGTTTACTCTGTAAAACAATAGATATGAGCTCTAGGTTAATACAACATTGTGAATGATAATGTGTTTTGTACTTGTTTTGTGTTAAAGAAACGGTTCAGTCAATAATGCTAATGATGGTAACAGTGAATAAAAGGGAATAGTTACCAGTCAGCATTGTTTAAGGGATATGTGAATTGGTGACTAACTTCGTTCACTGTGAGCAGTATTAGCCGAACCAATCGAATCGATTCCACCTGAAAACTACACAGTAAAGCGAGATTACAGTTCTCCAGAACAATGGAACCAAACAATCCAATACAGACTACATAAACTGCAGTCATGTGACACATGACTACAACATTACAATAAATGCAATAAATATGACACACAGTAGAGTGCAGGGCTGACACAGCACTTACTACTGAACATGTGTGGAGAAGAAAAGGTGCAGGTATTTAACATGCTTTAATATATATATATACATGTTTTATTTATATATACACTACCATTCAAAAGTTTTAGAACACCAATATGGGTTCTGAAACGATTGACCAGGAGAGTATGTATATTATGCATGATGTTAATCAAGAGATCACATCACAGCATGACGACTGTTTGAAATTGATTTGTTTGACTGGTTTACAATCAACCACAAACATTAATATTAGAATAAACATAAATAACACCTACAAAAAGGTGTGGTTTTCCATCACTGTGTTCATTGATCCATCTCCAAAGCTCTCCTCGTGGGAATCTACTATTATTTATAGTTCTCATCCAACACCTGCTTGGGAAATCAGTGCTTAGTGATGTTAAATCAGTTGTGCTGGTGATGGAATTGAACGCATCCAGGAGAAAACTGGAAACAAGCTTTGAGAAATTCTTCTTTACTGTTCTGTTGACCTGCATCTGTTCTAACAGGGTCTGGAGTTTCTACACTAAACTCTCTCTTATTGATCAGAAACAGGAGTTTAAATAACGGCTTTAAAACATTTGCATAGTACTGTATACGTACACACAGTCACCTAAAAACATATTTGAATCGAGCAGTTACTGAAGCAGAAAAATACAGTATAGCAGCAATTTCCTGAGAGTGTGCAAGTGCATACAGTGTGGCGGCATCAATAGAGAAATTCTGTTGAAATTGAACCTTTCAGATGGATTTCTAAATAATAAGCCAATTTAGGTAGCATTCCAGCCTTTCTGAGAAAAGCAACAACAACAACAACAAAGAATGATTGATTTCTGCATGCAATTATTTTGCTTTTTCAAAACAGTTATGTCTGATTAATAAGAAAACATTACAGGTGTTTTATCACTTTGTAAACATAAAAAAACACAAACATATGGTTGACAAACTGGGGAAAGGGGAAAACTGACTTTCATAAACATATTTTACAATGCTCCATTAAATTGAATCCATTTCTTAAAAGGAGGTATATATTAATCTATTTCTGTATTTCATTTTTACTATATTATCACATTACATAAAAAAAATATTTCTATACATTTCTAAGACCTAACTGTGCATTCACAAATCCTAAAATGTTTTTCTGATACTACTGTAAGAAGCACTTTGAACTTATCCATGTTGTTCCACTCCATCCCCTTATCTCAGCTCAGCTGAGACACAGTAAAGGGCAGTGTTGGGATATGTGCTCTCCTCCTGCACCAAGGATTACACTGAAAGTAAGGTGATATTACACACATCAAAGCGCATCACAGCATCAGTTGAGTGTCAGCGGGGTCAGATTATAAAGCTAGAGTGCCCTCTTGTGATCATACAGTAGTATTTGTCTAATGGTTAATATTACTAAAGAGAATAACATTCAGTTTGATGTGTTGGTCTATATATTTGTTCAGGATCCTCAGCGAGTGCTTCACTGAGCAGGTGAAATGGTGGAGAGTGGTGTTATGTGGGATCTGCCCATAGCATTCGTTTTCCAACATTTCTGGTCCTAAAGTCATTTTCGAGGGGTTGCCAGCTGTCCTTAACTCACCCAGGGCTGCCTACTTCAGAAGTTAGAAAACGCAACACAAGGTGATCGTATGGTTTCATATAAGAGGAAGCAAACAAAAGGCTGTGCAATCTGATTACATTTCAGCCTTCACACAGAACACAACCAACATGGCATCTTTAAAAACAAAACTTTGCACCTATGCTCAGAATTCAAAGCTGTCCTGACTGCTCTGAAACGAGAGTGTAAGTGTCAGGATTATGAGATGGACAGACAAAGACTAGGGAAGCAGACAACGCGATTCTCTCAACTTTCATCTCCAACTGATGAAAAATCTGCAGATTAATAATTGCAGTCTTCTGTATGACGTTTTCAAACTGGACTAGGCTTCTTCCCAATAAATAACATTTGTTCCTTACAGCTATGGATGGTCTGGTCATTGGGAGGACCCTAAAAATTCCTAGTGGACCGCTGAGGCCCGAACTGATCAAATCATTTCAATACAGCTGGATAAGAGACCCATGGTGAAGGTCAATGAAGTGAACTAAAAAAAAAACCCTCAAAAAGTCAGTGAAGTTACCATGAAATTATAAACTGACTAAACAATTTATAATGCTGGCCTGACCAGCATAATGTTTAGTGAATTGATGTGACTAAATAACTACAGAACTATTGTATATGGATCAGCCATGACATTACAACCACTCACAAGTGAAGTGAAAAACATTAATTATCCAGTTACAATGGCACGGGATCAAGGGGTGGGACACACATATTAGGCAGCAAGTAAACAGTCAGTCAGAGGTTAATGTGCTGGAAGTTGGAAAATGGACAAGTATATGGAAAGCCTTTTAATCTTAAATGTTTTTACAAATAAAAACTCTAATTCAAGATCTTAGTTCACTTGGTCTATTATAAACTCTCGATTCAGATATCAGTACTAGTATTAGTACCCGATTTACAGATTCTGTGTAAATTTACAGATTGATGTGTAAAGTAGTATTATTGATATACAAAACAGGATTATTTATTGGTCATAATTACAATAGACATACATAATTAAAGATACGAGGGAGTAAAATCCCATGAAAATGAATGATAACATCAGTTAGAATTGCATTATCTCATACTGGTAATGTGACTAGAATGGCTTAATAGTAATTTTATCTGATAATAGTTCTACTAGGTATTTCAAAACTGATGTGGGAAATGATAGTTTTTACTTAATTAAAACTATATTAGAAGGATCAAGAGTTCACTGAAAATATTGAGTTTACTTATATCGCTGTGTTATTGTAGGTTAAAACAGTTCACCATAAATGTAAGAATCTGAGCCTCTTTGTGGCTAGATTATTGGGTCGGAGCATCTCCAAAACAGCAGATCTTATGGGGTGCTCCTGGTATGCATTAGTCATTTCCTACCAAAAGTGGTCCAAAGAAGGACAACTGGTGAACTGTTGACAGGGTCATGGATACCCAAGGTTTATTTATGTGATCCATGGAGGCACCACATCCCAACTTAGGACTTACGAGGATCTGCTAATGTCTTGGTGTCAGATGCCACATGACACCTTCATAAGTCTTGTAGAGTCATGTGTCGATAATTAATAATCAGTTTTGGTAGCATGATGGGGACTGAGATACCCCAAAAATAGGCAGGTGATTTTGATTGGTGTCCTAATTTCGTGATCTAAGCTGTTCACTAGGGAATAGGGCCGAATATTAACTGCTGAGTTAAATCAAGTATGCTTGATGAGGAAAAGCACCCATTGAGTAGGGGGTCATTTACAGCCATTGACCATGAAGATCATCACTAACAGCAGAGGGCATCATTGAGTCTGTATTGAGAGATCAGCTTAGCCCAATGTTACACATTACACTTGTTTCTGTTTCAGCCATTCAATCTGTGTAAACACCTGTCTGTTTGCCTGTATTCATGCATGAGTGTGTGTATATATAGACTACTGTGTTAATAACTGTATGTACGATATATGTATATCTGATCTCTGAGATATATCTGGCTTTAGTATGTGTACTGTTAGCAGTAAATGTTTAAGAAGAACAGCTGAGACTATGTGCTCTGTTACGAAGGTTGCTGCTGTTACCAGTGTAGATGTGGAGGCAGGGGGTGGGTTGTTGTCATGGTACATCTCTCCCCAGTGGAGGATGGGTTAAGTACTCAGGGATTTCCACCAGAGCAAGACTCCACACCAGCCGGACCATCTGCCTACAGGCCCTCCCTCCCTCCGTCCCTCCATTCTCCTCCTCCTACTTGTGTGTCTCTGTGAGGGGTAGCCCATATAACACCTAATGAATGTAGCATTAACACTAATAAGCACCCACTTCACTAAATACTGACCTGAATATAAGATCATTAGCACTGAAGGTGTTCATATACACAGTGGTAAACAGAGTATTTAACTTAATATTACATGATAATTACATTACATTAATATTGATCAGAAAATACCTGCTCTTAAGAGTCTGACATCTGAGGATCATGAGAAACGTGACAATGCTCCATGTATATTACATTGACAATTACTTAAGGAGTATGATGAGGGCAAAATCACCGGACAACAACTTAACAACTACATAATACATCCGTAAACACAATGGAATGGATGCACAAAACAAGAATAAAATCAACAGTATGTGTCCAATAAATCGGTCCTACACTGTCCAACTTCTATCTGTGGACATGTTTCCATGCTGTTTGGAGATGTAAATTACTGCATGTGTTGATATCAACTTGTCTTAACAATGCAAACCTGGGACAATGGAAACAATGATAATGTTTTATGAATATTTAACATGGTCAACATGGTGACATCATTCCTTGCTCCATCATCCAACTTCCAAGGTAAATGGAATGTCACATTAGTCTCAAATGAATGGCAAGCTAACATGTTGCCAGGTGCAGATGATGAGAGATAGGTAGAATCATCCATAGACATATACACCTAGATGCCATATTGGCTGCTGGACCATGCATCAATATCACCATCACCATCTTACTGGTCCAGGTAACTTCTCATAATGCTCATAAGATTCTTCTGGAAAAAAGATTTGAGCTCAAGTAAAACTAAAATGTTGGGGACATATAGAGAAAAAGGAATTTCTATATATTTCATGTACATATTATTTTAAAGGGGGATCAAATCCATGCTCCAGGTTTTTACAATTCATTATGAAACTTCAGTTATAAAAACAAATGAATTACCAAAATCTGCAAGAATGAACATATTAACAGTCTAAAAGTATTGTTATCAGAGTGATCAGGCCTAATTAATACAATAAAAGTAATATTACATCTTATTCATGTCAAGCATAAACTATGGCAAATGCTTTAGAGAAGGAGAACAAATAGCATCACCTACTCACTCTACTATAAAGAACAGTCTCTGAGGAAAGGATTGAGTAAGTTTGGGAGAGAGTGGATAACAAAATGATCATTAACATGCTTGGCCTTATCATCGTGGATCTCCTCTCATCTGTTTAAAATCCATAAGGATGATAAAGAAACAGCTCTTCTCCAGGCTCACATACTAACAAACAGAGCTCGACTCCATCAGGTTAGTGTTACAGCTGGGAAGCAGCAAAGCTAGCATTGATGCAGTAGGGCATGGACATAAAAGCCCCCTTGGAGCACACATGGCTAAATCCGGCGCCGGCTCTGCTCGAGAGTAATGACATTTAAACACTGCAGACTCACGTGTTTGGTGAGGCCTGACAAAACAAATCTATTAGACAAGGTTCCCAAAACAGCCGCAATGAGGAAATATGACCTTCTACATTCTTCTTTCGCTGATTTAATGAAGTCTATCTCCTGTCCCAAAACTAATTACAGGTACAAAGAGACACCGCTGGATGAAAGAACCAGTGCTTTGATGGATGGTGTGGGACTACACAAATGCAATTTGCTTTGTAATTGACAACAGAAGAGTATGTACAGCTTTGGTTGGTTTTGTAACTAAATGTTATGAGCATTATTCTTATAGTTACATGGGAGGCTCAAACAGGTTAGACATGCACACACATATAAGACACACATAATGATACACTGTAGGTCCAAACATCGCGTGGACAACCCTTGTCATGAAAGCATTCAGCTTCCTTACATTGATTTGCAGACATTGCTGATAGGGATGTGCAAATGCACATATACAGCTGGACTAGGCATGTTGCCAATGGAATATGACTCTCCTGAGCAGATAAACACTGGCACCATACCTAATGCCAGGTATCAGCTAGAGGGGCATGCACCCTCCCAGCACTGAGCTGTGGAGCAGTGGAACTATGTTCTCTGGGATGCAGATCCTCCTGGTCATCTAAGATTCTGACCTCACTCAAGCTCTTGTTGCTGAATGCAGTCAATTGCTCACAGAAATGCTTAAAAAATGTAGTAGAAAGCCTTCCCTGGACAGCAGAAACAGTTATTCCAACATACACAGGATAAACTCTTCTTCATAGTGTTGTTATAGTCTCTAAATTATATTATTCTTTATATTTATATAGTGTTTTCTTACTAAATTATGTCTTTTTCTACTTCTTTTGTACTTATGCTGTGGCTGGAACCCTCCCAAGGGATCAATAAAGTTCTATCCTATCCTATCCTATCCTATCCTATCCTATCCTATCCTATCCTATCCTATCCTATCCTATCCTGATTTCAGAAGAAATAATGAAGGAGCAGGCGTCCCAAAACCTTTGTCCATACGGTGCAAAAGTATGCAGTATTAATGGAATAGTTCCCTGGTCCTACAGCATATATGGGACATATATATGTCAGATATTTTAGCCCTAATGACTATAAAACTACAAAGCATAACTTGTACAAAATGTGTTTATTAGAAATGTCTTACAAATATGTCCAGTCTAAAGAGCCCACTTACATTTGGACCTCTTCCTGGAAATGTTGGGAATTGTGTTATTGTTAGGATAAAGTGAGAAATGCATCAATCCTTGGACATAACTTTGAATCTAAGTGAATGGACTTGCATGCAAGTCTATGACTGTATAGTCAACAGCTATATTTGGAATTCCACTAAATGAAATGACTACATCAGTGAAGTCCACTGATTTTTCTACACAGCTACTATGTGAAAGAAATTCATTGGATGTGAATGGTGCATTGTGGGAAAAAAAACCAAAACAAAACTGGATAGGCTTTATACTAGATTTTGGAACATTGCTGTGAACTAGAACATCAGTGAGATCAGGATGTTGGATGACCACCACCCCACCTCAACTTCCCCACTTATCCCAAATGAATTGGATGGAGCACCATCATTCCAGAGAACAATTCCACTGCTCCTGGCATTAAGCATGGCTCCATTAGGTTCATGTTTATCTGCTCCAGAGACTCCTTTTCTATTGGCAGCACTTCTCTACAGGAACTAGACAAGCAATTAGTGCAGCTTAAAGTAGCTGAACACACTGCATTCATTGGGTGTCCACAAACATTTGGTCATATAGCATATTTTTAGAGCCACCAAATGCTTTGAATGGCTCATTTCACTACCTCACCAGTGTGTCGTGAAGCACTCTCTAGTGGTCCACAGGCCGATCCTCAGGGGGAACCAGTAGTCCATACTGGGTCAGGATTTAGTTATAATCGAGAGAAAAATCATGTTCCAACATTTGGGATGGGTGTTTTTATAATTTTAAGCTATTATTCAGGCCATAATTATCACATTTTCAGAGACGGCACTTGAGAAATATAAGACAAAAACAATTGTACATTAAAAGTTGAGTTTTGTATCATGTGAGCAGTTATGCTTTCTAGTTATAAACAGGTGGGCTGTGGAAAAGGTTGAGAAAACCTGCTTTAGATCAGTACTTTTCACATCAAACCACCAATGTTTTTATGTACAGCTGAAATAATGACCATAAAGTATTGCATCATAAACTAACTACTAATATATAGACCTGTGGTCAAAACAATGGAAAAATATATGTTGCACCCATCCCCACAGTTCAAGCCCCTTTGTGTCTAGGGCTAGATTAGTCCCCAGAGCAGAATGTTGCTGCTGAACCCTCCCCCACCCCATATGACCAGATACTCCCAACTTTCTGCTGTCACAGCAACAGGTCGGCCTAGGCAGCCCACACTGAAAAAATAAATAGGCCATTCACAGGGAGGAAGCATTTTGGCAGAGCACCTACCAAGACTGCAGAATACAATTGTTTAAATAGAGAAAGTGTGAGGTGTGTTTTACATATGACACATCTATATTATTAACATATATGATTGTGTATCATTTGAACTGCTGATTACGGAAAACTGAACACAGCTGCTTTGTAAACATGCTTGTCGATTTTTAAATCCCAAATATCTTCGTTATTCCATCTATAATGCTTTCTCCTAGAAGTGCTGCTACCTCTCAGCTTGTCGGCGGGTACAATACACCGTGCGGCAAAGTTAAAAGTTACTGTGGTTGGTCTTTAGGCGTGATGTCTGCAAGCCACCAGGTTCCAAGGATCCATGCGCAACAGCCTTAAAGTAATGGAAACTGTTGTTTCGGGTGTCCTCCAAAACTGGAAGACTTGGAGGTGAAGAGGAAAACATGTTACACATAGCAATGGAGCCCCTGAACTCTGACCTGAAGGCGGAGTATTCTCAGACTACTTCCCCCACTCTTCCCCACATCAGCATAAGAAAGACCCCAAAGTCAAAACAGGACCAAGAAAATAAAACAGTAAGTCGTTACTGAGGACATGTCGTGGTTCTCATGACATGTTCCTCAGTCATGTAAGCAAGGAAGATCCACTTTTTGACATAATGATGCAAAAAGGAATGCCATGGAGGATCTAGTGGTGGTTCCTTAAGGAACATCTTCAATGCATATGCCTTAAAATGTCAAGGACTTTATTGTCAGAATAACCTCAATATATGGTAGAGGTTCAAGTCAACATTGTTCCTAGTATTATAACCAACATCTAAGGCCTTCTAGGCATGTAGGTCTATAGATTAATCAAGAAGCAGGACTTGATGGGAGTGCAAAACCATTGCAACCACCATTTCTCTTTCTCCTTGCTTCTTTTGGGGTAGTATAAAAGCAAATGTTGAATAGGTATAGGATGGAATGCACTGGTTTTCAATGGAGAAATGGATGTATGTAGACCGACAGATTACATTGTAAGCCACATTCCTTGTAAGTCACAGTAGTAGCAGTATACTGCAATCATTTGTACTCATCATGATCCTCCTCCTGTGCCCAGACTAGAGGCACACACTCGTATAAGCTTTTGTGTGTGCTCATGAGGAAGGGAGGGGTGAAAGAGTTCAGATCTAACCCTCCCCCACCAAAAAAAAAACCAAAAAAAAAAAAAACATCAATCTACCTCATATCCAGGCTCCTATACACATCTCAAAAAAAAGGCCCTAGACAACAGTGTGCTAGATGTGAAGAACAAGGTGCACTTTACCTCTGTTGGAACCCTCAGGCATCTGAAACATAAAGAGATGTTTATAAGAATAAAAGAATTATACTCGTACAAGCCAGACAAACATAAGGTGGTTCTGATGGGCAGAAGGATCATTGTGCAGATGGGTTGATTAATGACTAGTGTTAGGCCAGTACAGTGTGCTTTGGTGGCTAATCATGGGGTGGGGGGTGGGGGTGTAACGATGGCGTGGAATTGAGTGTCAGTGAGGTAAGTGGAGACCGAGGAGTCAGGTTGCATGCCGCTTCAGACACATGGCCCACGCTGGAGTATTGTTTAATGTCAGGGCGAGGCGTGCAGCCTCAGCAGCCACAGCGACAGCTGTCACAGCCCCTGCTAAGACTCGATAACGATGCTCCTGAGACATATCAAATCGCTCCTGTAATTTAGAGCACAACCTGAGGAGCCACTGTACTTTCCACCACTGCTGCGATGCAGGATGGGATTCTGTGAAATGAGCAATGCAGTCACTACTGGCAGTTGGTTTACTAATGGTTTTTATGTGCATAAAACCATTGGAATGTAGAAAAAGATATGATCTCAGTGATTTTGTGTGTAACATAATTGTCAGCGTCAGACAGGAGAGATTGAGTATTTCTAGAACTGCTGATCTCCTGGGATTTTCAGCACAATAGTCTGTAGAGTTTACTCAGAATGGTGCAATAAAGAAAACACATCCAGTGAGCGGAAGCTGTGCAGATGGAAATGCCTCGTTGATGAGAGAGGTCAATGGACAATGGCCAGACTGTTTTTAGCTGACAGAAAGGCTGAAGTAACTCAGAATGCACAACATGTCCAACCCTGAGGTGTATGGGCTCCAACAGCCGAAGACCACTTTGAGTCCCACATCTGTCAGCAAAGAACAGAAAGCTGAGGCTGCAGTGGGCACAGGCTCACCAAAACTTGACAGGTAAAGATGGAAAAACTTAGCTTTGTCTGATGAATCCCAATTACTGCTCATACAAACAAATGTTAAGGACATAATTTGGCAGCAACCTGCCTCATGTCATCAGCCCTAACTGGGGGAGGCAGTGTAATGGTACTGGGGAATGTGTTTTTTGGCACACTTAGTCCACTATTACTGCTGGAATGCCATAGCCTATTTACTGTAAGTGTTTTGCTGACCATGTGCATCCCTTCATGGTCACAACTGATCCATCTTTTAACAGCACCTACTAGCATCATAATACACCACGTTACAAGGCATCAATTAACAAAACAAGGTTGTGCAGCACAGTAACACCCAGCTCCTCCCCCTTGCACAAACTCAATTCATGTCAACTTTCCATGTGTGCACTGGTCACTGCTCAGCACCTCTCAGAAGATAAAACCTCACAACCTATATGTGTCAGCATTCTCAAGCTAGGTAACACCACATCATAATCAGGCTACATACTGCTGCACCATAATTTTTGACATGTCACTGTACATACATGATGGTATGGACTACTTTGTTCCTGTTGCACAATATTGCAACTAGCCCTGGTCTGTGGAGGGTGTACTTTAGCTTGCCTTAGAACTTATTGTGAGATGTTTATCATCAGGTCCCTTATCATCAGCCCAAATATCAGCCACTTCTGGTCTTCAATTCCTCACTGTTCCTTCTCAAATCGATTGATGGAAATTCCAAGGAATCCCCAAGTGCTCCTAATTTACTCAAAGTGTTTGACTGAGGAAATGAGAGGAATTAAGACATAAAGTGGCTGAAACTGGGGAAATTTGGGACCGGACTATAACAGGTGCTCCTACACTAGGTAGTTCAAAATGGTGCTACATTACCACCAAGAGGGAAATGTGAACAGTATGAGTTTTATATTCAACTGCATAAAATAATGGGCTTAAAATAACACCAGAAATGAGTGAAAATTAAAGTCAGTCTTCAAAAACGTAGCATTCAGCCACCAATGTGTGTCTTTGAACCAGAACATGATTATTACATGTAATTACATGGGGGTGGGGTGGGTTACATTATGTGTAGACACATGCAATTGCTATGTTCACTTTAGTGACCTACCTACCGGTACTGTACTCTGAAGGGAAGCAGTCAGAGCAGATGCAGAGCCTGCATTTCCTTAATTTACTCACTAAATTACTAAATACATCAGCACTAAACTTCCTGTTTAAGACTTTCATTCTGAAGCATCACCCAGAACCACACCAGTGGTGATCTTTCCCTCTCTGTCCTTTTCTTCCTCTCTCTTTCCCCATCTATCTCTCTATTTCTCTCTTCCTTCTCGCTCTCCCCCTCCCTCTCTCTCTTTCCCCTGTCTCTCTCTCTCTCTCTGTTTGCTCAAGAGTTGCACACGCTGCTCTCCCGCACACACACACACACACGCACGCACGCACGCACACACACTTTTCCGCATCACAACTTTGTGCTGAGCACACAATAGCTGTTTAGCGGCGCGCGGGAGGATCCGTTCCCGCTCCAGGTGGCCCTGCCTGCGGGGTCCCGCTCCGCCCCGCTCCGCTCCGCCCTGCGCCGATCTCAGATCAGATCAGAGCGCCACTGCGGGGTCCCGCTCCGCCCCGCGCTGATCCCAGATCAGATCCGAGCGCACCGCCCTGCGGCTCCGCTCCGGCTGACCGTTTGCGGACTTTGGGGAGGAGATGGAAGCAGCTCGGTTTGCCATTTCCCTGTAACAGCCCCCTGCCCCCCCCCCCCTCCTCCTCCTCCTCCTCGCTCTCTCTCTCTCTCTCTCTCTCTCTCTCTCTCTCTCCTCCTTCCTCCCTCCACACACGGAGTGTCACCTTGCGTTTGTTGTCAGGCTGACGTCGCCTCGCTCGCTCGCGCGCTCTCTCAACTTCATTACGTCATTTACGTGTCTGAGGTGAGTGTCCCGGTCAATGTCCTGCTCGGGGGTCTCGGGGAGGGTCTGCGGTGGTCGTGTGTGGTGCAGTTTGAGAGGACGAAAGGCTGAAGGAGCTGCGTTTGGGGGATGGAGGTGGTGGTCGCCTGTAGAGCCTCTCTCGGCTTCCTGATGCGCTGTTTTAGGAAGTTTCTCTTCGCGTATTGAGGTCCAGGAGCTGAAGTTTGAAGGAGAAGGAGTCTGATAGAGCGAGCTGCTCTTACAGTCGGTTTTCGAGCTCATAATCGCACGCTCTGTCTTCACCTGACTTTAAACAGTCCACATTTATGCCTCAAACTTCCAGCAGCGGCAGCGGCTGACCTGGGATCAGCCTCCGCGCTCCTCACTGGGCCGCGTGGAGCGAAGGGCGCTGATCCCAGATCAGCGTTTTTACCTCCGTTATTTACGCTGTTTTTCAGTCTCAGCTTTGTTGTCATTCAAACCACGTGACATGATGAGAAGGAACTAGAGAATGAATTAAATGACAATAAAAGTTCAAGCATGATAGTTTTTTATATTCATCTTTTATTCTCATTTCCTAGCTTGTGTCTAATTGCATGGAGAGAAAAAAAATGCACACTTTAAAAGGAGGGTTCTGCAAGGGTTCTTTAAGAACATGGTTCCATACTACTGTAATCACTCAGAGCCCTTTGGAAGATCATGGAATCATGATTAAAGGGTTCTTCAGATTGATGGATTCCGTGCCGTAGAAGGTTCTATCTAGAACCATTTTGAAAAGGGTTCTATATAGCACCAGAAATGCTTATATGATTATAAGTGTGGAAAATCAACTGTAGTACACACTTAATAATGAAGGTTCTTCAGTAAGAACCATGGACATTCAGAGAACCATTCAGAGATTAGAGGTTTCTTGGCATCATGAATGGTTCTTTAGGCTGAATGTGCTGTAGAGGGTCCTATATGTAACCTTTTTGAAAATGGTTCTATATAGCACCAATAGGGTTCTACTGTTGTGATGCTGTGGTGTGGTGCTATATACAGCTCTTTTTAAAATGGTAGAACCCTCTACAGTGTATTCTCCATCACCTGAAGAACGCTTTATTCAAATAAATGGTTCTCTGAGTGGTCATGGTTCTATTTGGGACCATTGTCTTTACTGAAGAACCCTTGAAGTGTGCAGTTTTACAGTGCTGTTTTGCTGTAGTGGGTGGAGGGGGGAGGGTGGTCCATGGTTGTTTGTGGAAGCTAAGAGCGTTTATCAAAAACAGGGTCATAGGAAATGTCAGCTCAGGTTGTGCAAGCCTACATTGTCTTCTTTCCCCACATCCATTATTGTGCTCATGGATATGAATAGCTGAGAAACAGCGAATGCCTTTTGTTTCTTACACACCGCTAGTTCACTAGTAGTAGAGATCAAGGGCCTATTGATGGCCAGGGCTGATAAATCTAAGCCACTGTCAGGCTACTTTGCAGTCTGTTACAATTCCAGGGCGGGGCTTCCTCCTTACTTTTTTGTTTTCAGTTTTTTTTTTTCCCCCTTGCTCTCCAAAGCCCAGACGCCTGTCAGCTTGCATTTACCATTACCATTCCACAGGGAGCTGAAGGAGAAGAAGCTGCGAGGTGTTTTCTTGGACTTAGGAAGAGAAACTCAAGGAATATCGCTAATAATAACATTGTTCAGGCAAGAGAGCCAGAGAAAGACTGAGGGAGAAAGGAGAAGAGGGTCGAGCTTCTTGAAAGAGTGCGCAGAACTCCTCCATAAGCCGTGATCCTTTATCTGTGCACAGGCTAGGCCACCTAAAGACTAAACGCCCACGGTAAGACTACTCAGCCTACAGTGAAACTCAATCTCACACTTGCTACACTTCAGTGTTAATGCTTCCCAACCGTACTCGCCCTCCTTTCTGTGAGTAGACCAGCTATTGTCCCAGCTTTCCCCCCTTTCCTTTCTCTTCTTCATCAGACATTTCAGGTCTGTCAGGTCCCGGATACATTCTGAGGATTGTCTAATGTGATCACGGGAATGATGGTCTACTATACCTGGAAGGCTGCTTGAGCTCTTCCAGATAATGAAGAGTGCACACTGACTGGTGGCTTGATTGGGTTGCATCATGGGGCTAAACTTGCTTGGATCAGGGCTCAGGGGAGCATGAGCAGGGAGCTGATGTGATGGCGTCAGCACACCGGCTTAGTGCACGCCGCTTTGTGACGGGGGCTCCTGTTTTCGACAAGCATGACTTTTGAGCTGGAGCTACAAGCTGAAATGTGCGCTTGAACAGAGGTTGCTTGTTAAAGCTGACCTCTTAAAGAGACGGCAGGTTCTCCTTTTTTGTTCCAGAGAAACTTAAGAAATGTTAGAAATGTTCAGAGGGGGGTGGGAAGCCAGCCGTGTGAAGTGTTTCGAAGGTGCTTCACAGAAAGTTTGTTTATGAACTGATCTGAGATGATAGGCTTGAGATAAGCTTTTGGTCTCACGCTTATTTTAAAAAAGGTATTCGTGGTGGAGGGGTATGTGCGGGGTGTTGGTGGACAAAATAACCCCTCAAGAAAACTTACCTTCAAATAGAGTTGCACAAATAGTTGCACCCAGGAGGGAACGGAAGAATAGAAGACTGATATGGGCAATGTGTATTGAGCTGCAAATACTGAAGGAGTGTCTCTCAGCATGGTGTTGAGAATAATGCAGCGTGCCAGGTGTCTTGGAGTGGAGTTTCCTAATAGTGACCTGTGATAATCCATCCCATCTTGAATGTTCTCACTCAGATGAAATCAGCTGATTCCTTCTGGATGCAACTATTTTTTGATGATTGTATGATTGTGGATTTTTTTTAAACCATGTTTGATTTATTCAAAAATCTAAAAGACGTGAGCATATTCAGTAACGGGTCACGGCTGCAACTCCGTTTCCTATGACTACCACTATGCCACCAGTGAGGGTTGTCTAGTATAAGGCCAAAAAATGAACCCATTGTTTGTGTTTCTTCTTAAATTACACACAGCAGTTGGGGCATTTGCATGGAGCAGCTCTTGAGTTCAAGTCCACTTCCCTTTTATTTGCAGCTGGCGCAAGGCCTTGTTCACTGCAGCTGACTGTGGGCTCTTCACCCACTGCACACCTTTAGACAAGGCTACTCAGTCATACTCATCTGTGGTGGAGAAGCGTTGGACTTCTGTTTGCAGTGTGAAGCACATGATCCATCTCTGTGCTCAGCAGCCTCTGGTTTTAATCCGAAGAGGAAGCCCCGGCAGCCTGACAGCGATAGAAGTAGCATTCAGGGCTGTGTGATTAACTGTGATGTTAAAGGAAGCTATATGACCTTCAGACGGGAGCCTAGGAAGAGCTTGAGATTCTCAGTGGAGGAGAATGCTGCACATAGAGAAGAAACCACACAATGCTGTTTTACTCAGCAATGGCACAATTCACCAGGGAGAGGTTAGACAGCTGTCTGCAACCTAGATACGGGTCAGGCACGAAGCTCCTACAAAGAATAAAAATATATCAGCACCTACAGATGACCATTTTGGCTGGTGAGATGAACACATGAAGGTAGAGGTCTTTGTGATGGTTGAGCTCATTTGCCAGGCCAGCGTTTTGAGATACTGGCCCGTAGTTCACAGTTTGAACTTGCACTGACCCGTGCACTGCTAGTCATGCACCATGTCCATCTAACCAGCAACGTCTCCAGCTTGGTCTTCTTGGGAGGGGACCATTAACACTGCTAGTGTGTCATTGAGAATGGATGTAGTAGTGGTGACTGACCAAAACAAAAGGCACAAGGGTGCCATTGTGAGGGATCAGCAGCAGATTACTGGAATTCCTTTTTTTCCACTGGCTGAATAGGCTTTCAGCCCCCTCACCCCCATCTGGATGCACCGAAAAAAGGCTTGCATTGGCAACTTTTTAATATTTTAATGCTATTGTTGTCCTCAAGCAATTTGAGCAAGTTTAGCAGTTATTACCACCGGTCTCCATTCAGACATGACATACCACAGCTTTACGCGTCAAGGTGAGCTTTCCACGCTATTGGTGACCTAGCTGTTGGTTACGTTTGTGGTTATGCAACCATTATGTGGCCATTTATGAAATTAAACCAGTGTGTAGGGCTTTCAATACCTGCACTGAGTTTCGAGTGAGGGACAGATAGAGAACGAGTCAGATGGAGTGGAGACAGAGAGAGTGAGTCATCATGTCAGTGATAGGGCTACTGTGTCAGTTTGAGAGTCATTTGAATAACTTGGTGTGTGATAAAGAGCTCGCTGTATGTTATCCCGACTCGTGACACAAAGCCAGCTGTAATATCGCACCATCTACAAGCTACTGCTATACAAACAAATCCAGAATGGCTTTCTATTCTATTGTAAATAACCTACTGCTGTGTCTATGGGTACACCTGCAAAAACAAAACAAAACAAAACAAACAAACAAACAAAATAAAAACGTTTTTCTTCTACAAAACCAAAGTCATCATAGTACCTCCTTTAAAAAATGAGCTCTTTAGTAAAGGAAGTAGAACACAAAGGAACACCTGAAAGCTTATGTGCTTCTTCTCCTGGTTAAATGGCTTTAGAGAAGAACGCTTGTATGTATTTTATAGAAGTAGTTCTGCAAAAAATCAACACAATTGACCTCTTAACCCACACAGAGTCAGTGAGTCGAGGCAAGTTTAATATCTGACGTGTCCTTCTTTAGTTTGGACTGGGAAATGCTTTGCTTATTTTAATAACAAACACTGGGCTTAGACTGTCACCAATTTCATCTCTATTACAGATTCAAAAAGCTCAAAAAGCACCAAATCTTAGTTAGTTTTTTTTTTTTTTGTAACAGCTAATTTACACTATACTAGTACGTCTCAAAAACAAATGTTTTTGATCATTTTATTCAAAAACTAAACTAATTTATTTTAGCTGCATTACATTTGAAATGATATATTCCAAGGATTTTTATTTATGTGATTTGTTATTTATTAAAAGAATTTAAAAAATATAATATTGTGAGATTCTGGATTTCTGGTTTTCATGACCTACAAACCCTACAAAAACAAGGCTTGAAATGTCACTTTACATGTAATGAATATAAAGTACAACAATTTAACAAATTTAACGAATAAGCGATATTCTAATTTTTTGAGATGCACTAGTACAATGTAGACTATATCGACAAAGGTATTGGGACTACTTGCATTGTTTGTTCTGAAATCAAGGGTATTAAAAAAGTTTATTCTGCTTTGGTTGGAGTGCCCGTCTCTATTGTCCAGTGAAGGCTTTTGATTTTGGGACGTTGCTGTGAGGATTTGAAGTGTGGTTCTCCATACAGACCTTTATGTTCAGAAGAATATTAAATTATATTATATGAGACAATATACTAACAGACGAAATCCCTTTTCATTTGAGATATACAGTAGTGCACAGGCAGTAAGGGTTGGATATTGAAGGCCTCGCACACTTCTGATTGGTACTATATATACACATCTTCAATCTCCCAAACGTCTTAAATGATTTTGCAAAAAAAAGCATATAAATAAAATCTATAAACAGAGCTGAATTGGCCAGCTGTTTTCAGCAGTTAAAACAGTTTGTGGTATCGGCCCATGAATTACAGTGTGGGAGTTTATGTAGTGTTTCATAGATTTCTGAAGCAAATTTGATTTTGGCAAGAGATCTGTGACAGTCGAAGTCCATTATTTGTGAGCAATTCTACAGTAGCATCTGCTGTTCGAAACTAAAGAAGCAAACTTTGGATACTAAACGTATCACAGCTGGTAAGAGATGAATCATGTTCATTAGATTTGTTGATTCAATTAAAGATTCTTGTAGAAAATGGAACTGTGTAGCATTTTGATATTTTCTTGTCCATTAAAGATGTTGTTGGAGTTACTTTGAGAACTTTTTCTGTATGACTGTAAAACCAACAAAACTACAACCATATTTAGTAACTGAACATATAAAACACAAGAAACAATTCCATCTTATGACCCTTTAGTTTATTTCCCCCTCTTTGATCTGTGGCCTCTAGCACTGAATAGATTTACAACTTTGGATAGTGCACAAAACAACACTTACCTTAGACACAGGGAAGATCTGGGAATTAAGGCCTATATTTTATTTTTTTCTTGTATAACTATCTGTGCATTTCAGCTTCATGAGTTATCAATCTGTTACTGGGCTGCCCTACCACTGTGGAGTAGAATTCACTTTACACCACCACTGGGCAGCTGTACACATACATTTGCTGACAAGCTGAAGAATACACTGATGATACAACATCAGATGTGAAACAAAAAAACATGTTGCCTGAGAAGATTACCGTATTTTCCGGACTATAAGCCGCTACTTTTTTCCCAGGCTTTGAACCATGTGGCTTATAATGAGGTGCAGCTTTTTCTTTTTATATATGTTATTTTCCAGGTTTGTTTTTAAACTTTGCGTGTGCGGCTTATATTCCAGTGTGGTTTATAGTCCGGAAAATACGGTAAATATAGAGGAGGCAGGGGATAGGGCAAGATGGAGGCAGATGATCTGCTGTGGCCACCCCTAAAGGGAGCAACCGAAAGAAGAAGAAGATAACTATGTAACATGGATGCATGAATTATCCTCTACATTGTTATGCTAACACTCGTGATGTTTCCCGTGCTACTACTTCAAATTCAAAAGCATGAAGGATGAAGGATCTCTAAGTTGAAACCTACCCCCGTCAAACCTGTTTTCATTCAAACGAAAGTATAATACTAACCATATCAACTCCAAGCCCCCCGTCTCTTGCCTTGTCCTATTTGTCCTATTTCCCACAACTGATCTTTATTATTGATTGTCAAGAACATCCTGCAGGTCATAAATGCTGCCAGTTCTTAGTTCATAGTTCTTCTACTACTTGAACAGTGTGTCCTGACCATACTGTTCCTCTGGTCATTTGACAGGGAGCTGGCACCGCTGCTGAGCAGCTCGGGCCACGAGTGGCCAACATGTGGGTGGTAATCCAGCTATTAGGGTAATCTGCTCAGTCCGACGATCAATAGCGAGCACACCCAGGCTCAGTGCACAGCCCCTGTATCGGGTGAAATTAGGGCTGGAGGGGGGTGTGATTTAATCACTAGTATTAAGTTGAAGGGGGAAGGGGTCTCTATGTGAAGAATTTGATTTGTTGAGTTAAGGTGCCCAGTTTTGGCGACAACAGATGTCAAGCTTTTGTTTGCTTCTAATCAGGTTGGTGTGCTCGATGGTGTGGAACACTTTATGAACCTAAAGAGCTGCATTAGCCTTGAAGCTCCAATAAAGAATGAATGAAGGCAACTTCTGACACCAAACTGGACTTGTTGTGAGGCCATCATTTTAGAACTTCACTTCATAGTTCTTCACTTCTACACAACTATATTATAGCCCAAATGACCATCAATTCCAGCAACCCTAAAACCGTCCCCAAAATGTGCTATAATAGACAGTTACCAAATCATTTCTAATTAATACTGCATTAAAATTGATAACTGAAGAATAAACACCGTATTCATTGTGATGTTTTTGCCTAAACAGTACTATAATGGTAGCTAGAAAAATGCACCTACTGTAAGACAAAGACCAACACTACCTGCACTGCCTGCAGCTCATATATGCAAATCCTGTATTACAGGGCTGCCTGTTCATTGACAATTCAGTGCACTTAACCTAACATTGCTGATAATCAAATTGCATGCTAATTTACACTAGTAATGAATTATTATGTGATAATTACAGTGCAAATGGGCCTGCACTTTATGGTTGAACATACTGGACAGTTTACAGTTTGAAGCATAACCCCTCCATACACCATTTCAGATTGGCTGATTGATTTTCAGCCAGTGCTTAGAGAAAGCAGCTGCATGGTCAGTGATATAGAAGCATGCAATGGGTGACAACAACTGTGGAAAGGAAGCACCTTTTGAAACCACACTCTAAGACAAATCTGCTTTCATGAAAAGTAGGACGTTTGTTTCAAAGTAGGCCGTTTGTTTCAAAGTAACACGTAACACCGAAGTAACATGTTCTGACATACATACATATGCTAGTACATGTGTGTTCAAACTCCAGCCTGCTTGCAGGTACAGCTCTGCAGTCAATACTTATTTGAACAATTCTATGTATGCAATAGAATCCAATTGCTTTGGCCTATTGTGACTCATCACACTGTGTGCATAACATTATTGTTTTTCTTATAAAGGCAACTAGGAAGCAGTCAGTTCTTGAAATCTGAGCCCCTTTGACAAAATCCAAATTATGATGGCTAGATGACTGGATCAATGCATCGCCAAAATATCAGGCAGGTTAAGTGGTCCAAGGTAGGACGAGATCATTTGAATTGGCTCGTTTCACTGATGTGATACCTGGAGGCCCCACCTTATAACTTAAAGGATCTGCTGCGAACAGCTTGGTCCCGCCTATCACAGGACACCTTCAGAGGTCTTGTGGAGTCCACGCTTGACAGGTCAGAGCTGTTTGAATAGCATTAGAGGGACCTTTACAATATTGCGTCTTAGCATATGGTTTCAATGTTCTGGGAGAAAGCTGTAAGGGAGAAAGAAGTTGTGAGCAGCTTCTACTTTCAGTTAAAGCCAAATGAACAGATGAGGAACAAGATAGGACTGTGGAACAGGGCGAAGATAGGGAGGTGGTGGGGTATGAAAATATTGTCATAAGAAACAGACGGTAAAGTTGGAAATTTATAGGGTGTTTAATTAGAAGGAGGAGCTCCAAAACATTAGTCCATTCATAGCTCTGTGTTGAGCATCTGTGTGTTAATATACACATAATATTTTGTGCAAGACAATGCATGTGCCTTGTCCATTTCCACCAACAAATATAGGTTCCCAAACCTAAAAAGTTCATTCGCAGCAAGAACCAAAGGTTAGAACAGTGTCAGCTCAAACTGTTGCGGGCATGTCTAGTTGTACAAGAGCAATGACACACCATTCGTCTCGCACATTGTAATCTTGTACGTCTTCTTATCTCCAAAAGGTCATCAATGTTTGATCCATGTTCGCTTTTTGTAGAAAAACAAGACGTCTGTGAAAACACACGCTCACACGCTAATACGCTCACAGGTAGCTTATATGCTTTGCCGTCTTCTCAGCTAGGCAGTGCCTCCCGTTGATGATGTATTCTGTGACATATCCACAGTTCCACAGGAACTGGTGTAAATGCGGGACGGTTGGCTGAAATGATGCCACTAAGAATTCCTTTTTGAGCTTGTCAGCTCTTCACTGGTGAGTTGTCATGCAATAGAGATGAGACTGCAGAAAATGAAGTACAGAGTTTTACAAAGCTTATATTGTATCAACCCTTTATATGTTTCGTTATACATTTTTGGACAATACTTTCAGGGATTTTCTTATGTGTGTGTGTTATCAGCTGTTTTGGGCACTTGGTCAGGCTTGCGACTAGAGGTGGGCTTGGCGCTGGTGGACTTGGCAGCCATGGGCACAGAGGGAAGGAGAGAGAGAGAGAGAGAGAGAGAGAGAGAGAGAGAGAGAGAGAGAGAGACAGAGAGAGATGGTTGAGCCCAGGCACAGCAGTAGTCCACACACCAAAGCATGGCAATGTGTATACATGTAGGCAATGTGTTGAGCATTGAAACAGGTTGCTACTGTTCTAAGTGCGTGTGCCTGCTTGAGCCATTTCACATGACTTCACAGGGGATGTCATTCATTACAGTTCCTTCCAGATCAACTTGGTCGCCGAGTCACACCAAATTACTCTTACACTGCCATCACAGTTTAGTGACCCAAGCAGATAGGTTTTCCTCCACACCTGGCGTTTAGTCTCCATCTGCACACCTCTGTGGCAGTTGTGCATCAACATGCCACGCAAAGAAGATATGATGTTATCTAACACAGCACGTGGACAAAGGGGTGAAGCAGTGCATTTCCTCTTACTGTTACTTTTAACAAATGCAATGTGAGAAAAACATGATAGAATTGATTATTTGGATTTAAATGTGTCGTAAGTTGAAATTATAAGGGTTCAATTTGGATGAAATATTAATGTTATCAGTTGTAAGACAGCTCTCTATTTACGTTTTGCGTGAAACCTATTATAGAAGGTATGTATATTCTGAGAATATATGTTCTCTATATCCTGTGGACTGTCACAGACCTTAGGCACAGTGTACAAATTACATTTTAAGTGGCAATCATCAGGGTCCAAGCATGAATCACCTCTGCACCATTATGGAGCCAGTAGACGCAGTTTTTTTTAGAATAGTTTCTATTTATAATAGACATGCTGACCTTCATACAGTAACAAACAGATTTTGAACACATACGTGAATTCCCATTAGTTTTAATGTGTTTTTTCCATCATTGTTCTCTCACTACGTTACCCAGCAAGTTCCTTCCACATTCTACTAATGTCATTAGAAGGGGGGTTTCCTTTAAACCAGAAAATCTCTATGGAGGTCTGCAGAACTACAACAGGAAGCAACTATGGCATGATTAAAGCAGATATAACAATGAGTGAAGTTATAATTTCAGCTGGAGTTCCCCTTCAAGTGTCCCTGCCACTTAAGCAGATGGTCACCTCAATAAAAGATGAAAAGCTTTATATTTGCTGACTTGTTTGAGAATTGTTACAGAGTTGCTGAGGACTAGGTTTATGTGTACATGACTATTGAAAAACGCCTCAAAGACAGTGATCTTTTGCTTCATTACCCAGCATGCATTATGTTACTACAACCATGCATTCTTCATATAACCGATCCAGACTTCTACCCAGACTGCAAGAATGAGCATTTCCAAAAAAAATCAAAGCATTTGTACCATATGTAAAGGAGAAAAAATGTACTCAAGGTCCCGGTTACACCCCAAAAAACACATATATATATATAAACATTGAAACATAATAAACAGTATATAAAGTTATAAGAAAGGAGATACAATAACAATGATATAACTAAGGTGCAGATGAGTCACAGTTGTGAGCAGATGGGTATTAATATAGCAGCTTATAGCAGAGTAAGAGAAGAAAACAGCAGCGTGGATACAGTGTCGAGTGTCCATTTAAAGTGTCATCGCAATGGTTTGTCTAGTTAGAGTTTAAGAGTCTTACAGCTTCAGGGAAGAAACTGTTTCTCATTCTAGTGATTTTGCACTTAATGTCCCGCAACCTCCTCCTTGAGGGAAGCAGAGCAAAGAGTGTGTGTGCTTGGTGAGGTTGTCCTTTATGAAGCAGGTGGCCCTCCGTCATGTCATCAGAAAGGGGTTTTCAAAGTCTTGAAATCACAGCATCTCTATGGGCTTCTGCAGAACCACTACAGGAAGAACAATGAGTACATTTTTTTAAGTGACCACCCCACCTAATCTGATCATCACCGCACTAAAGATCAAAAAGTGTTGTTTTTTTGCTGACTTGGAGCTCATAGGGGAGCTCGTGGAGGTCTGGTTTCCAGTGCACATGACTGTTGAAAATGGCCTGAGTGACAAATACCAGTGATACCTTCACCACATTAAGACCCCTTCGCTAAAATGCATTTTGTTACTGTCTCCTTACTGCAAACCTTCTAAATGCCTGATCCCAGTGTGGTCGTCTCTGCTGTGTCACTTGCTCAGTGAGCTGATTGCATGTGGATCTGAACTAATTGGAGCCTTGGGGATGTGAAGGACTTGTTCCGTTCAATTATTCACAGTTTGGTTTGTCCACAAAAGAACATGCTGGCACAGTGGCTCATGGCTTTATATTAAGCGTTCTCAGCATACCGACGTGTATACACTGATAAACACACAGAAGTCTTGAATTGTTGAACTTGTGAAGTAGCAGTAGCTCAAGGCCAAACCGTTTGGGTTAACTCGGGGCTCGCTGGGCTAAATACATTCCTCAGTGTGAAAAGGCGACGTGGAATATCAACAAATCTGTGCTCCCCAACATCTGGCCCTGTGAGAAAGCATGCAAAGTTTATTATTAGCACCCAACTCCAGGGAATTCCCTTATTCAAATGGAATAAAGTCACCATTCAGGAGCAAACCTCCCGTTTCACGTTTGATGCTTTCTGAAACACAGAACCTTGTGCTTCAGACAGAACGCTCAGGGTAGGGGTTTAGCCTCAGGAGCGCAGGCACAGTAAATCAGCTGTAGCATAGCCAGCCTTTCTCTCCATGTTCTCACAGCTGGCTTTTGTTATTGTCCTGGCTCATCAGATATTGAGGAGGGTTGCCAGCATATCATATCTTAGTGCTTCTGTGAGCTTCCGGTTTGAATGTATATAACTCTTCACTTTTTCGTGATGTAACTACAATCATCTGATCTAGACAAGGCTTTGGTTTCTGCCTCTGAGCTAGCATGTAAACTTGCAGTTAGTGCACTTGTTTGCAGTTAGTGTATTACGTCAAGGCCAGTGCATTAGTCTGCAGTTAGCATGTTACCTCTGGACTGGTGTAACAATGTGCAAAGCGGTGTGTTATCTCCCAGGTAGTGCATTACCCCACGGCTAGTGCATATGCTCTACATTTGTGAGTTACCTTCCATCTAGTGCATTAGTTCCCATGTAGTGCATTACCTCAGAGTCTGCGTTAGCTTTGAAATTGTGCAATGGATCAAGCCTGGTATGTTTGATTCCAGTTTCATCATGGCTGGTGTCTTAGCTCTTTAGTGGGTTATTTTATGACTGGTGTTTTCGCTCTCTTGTAGTGCTCTCTTCAGGGCTGGTGTTTAACCTCCAAGGTAGTGCATTACCTTAGGGCTGGTGTTTTAGCTCCTCTGTAGTGTTTCAACCCAGGTTTGGTGTTTAATCTGAAAGTCAGTGTGTTACCTCAAGGCTGGTGTTTAAGATGAAAGTCAGTGTGTTACCTCAAGGCTGGTGTTTAGTCTGAAAGTCAGTGTGTTACCTCAAGGCTGGTGTTTAGTCTGAAAGTCAGGGTGTTACCTCAGGTAACTGCTCTCTGGTAGTGTTTCCTCGGGTGTAGTGCAATAGTTTACTAGAGGATAATTTGTAGGTAAATGTTATGTACAGGATTATAAAATTATTACAGCCATAATAATTGTATAAACACTGTAATGTACTACTACAGTTCTTATTATATTAAGACTATTACCATAAGATACATTTCAGACACTCCAATTTTTCTTGTGTGTGTGAATCACTTTTACTATTTTCCTGAAAGTACGGCAAGCCTAATAGTATGTTTTACTATGCCACAACATGTATAAAATTACGACATGTAAAAATAGAATCACAATACTAGCATTTTGTCTGAGTACTGCGGTCCCATTGAGTATTCTTTCAGGCCATACTATATGCTTTGCTTTGCAAACTGCTCCCAGTGGCAAAATCAAAGTGTTTGCTTGTTCCAAAGGCCGGTTTGAATGTAGGGATTGTGTGCGTTTTGCCTTCACCCTTGCTGAATTTCAGCCGTCTTTGCTAAAAATCAAAAAGCTACTCATTTGCAGTTCCCTGAATTAACAGCATCTCTGTTCTCATCATTTCACATTCTTTAAAACGTGAGGAGGCACAATACTGCTACTGTCCTGCTGCACACTAGCCTCTATTTTACCTAGTGCACAACCACTGCATCTGTAGAATGGTGTTCTTGGCCTGGAAAGGAGTATGAGCAGCATTAGTTCACATCTTTGGCAGACTGAGATTAAATGCCATAATCCCACTGATTTTGGCAGCAGACGTCCAGCTGGAGTGGCCTCAAATCCCCCAGGGCCTGAGGTGCAGGATCACTTAAAGATCCTGCCCTGGTAGGTTTCTGCATACTGAAGGGAACTGTGATCGTCTTCAACCCAACCCAAATGTCCATGTCAGCCCATGCATTGTGCGCCTGATTCGTTTTGATCGTTTCCAATCCACCGAGGGATTTGAAGGTATGTGCAATAATGCTTTAAAGTAACGTAAGCTTGCATGGATATGTGGTTGCTATTTGTGAGGCATTATGTGGGTGGAACTCCACATGTGTTCTGCTAGGGTTTCTGGTGCTCACTTTCGTTTACAAGTGCTGGCCCCCTACATTGCCCCAGGCCACCGTGTTCCATTTCTGATCAGGCTTTGTTCAAAAGCAACCCGATTTTTAATACGGAGATCTGTTGTCAGTGTCAGAAGATGAGGGCTGTTGGGATTACTCAAATGAATATGCATTATTTTCAACTCTCCTACTGATTCCTCTTATAGTAAGAACAGAGCCCGATGTCTTAGATGTTAGATGTTTTTACAATAAATAATTGTGTTGCTTACATTGAAGAGCCACACACACACACACACACATTCAAAAATGTAAACTCATATTTATATTCATTACAAATTAAGCCTTTTTGATGACTTGGCTAATGAAAACTGGAAGTCCAGAATGTAATAGATAACTATTGATGCAAATATACATGTAATACATAACTAATCACAGTATCAACGTAAATATAATATATATATATATATATATATATATATATATATATATATATATATATATATATATATACATTGTTGTTTTTTTGAGATGCAGTAGTGTATGTATTCACACTCATACACACACCATCACTGTCGTATTTTATAAGTTACACCGTGATTGAGTTCAGATAATTAAGAAACAATGAACGATTTTGCATAAATTATAAAACCTGAGATTTATCCAGAATGTAACATTATATTAACTACGAACATATCCTTTAACTTTAGTAGTTTGCATGTTGTTTTGTAGATTATATTTCAAAAGGCTAACTAACCCAAGCTGGACAAGTAAAGTGTCTTAATTCAGTGTTTTATTTCCTTTTACACTAACCTCCAAAATGAGGACATTAACCAATAAGTGCTGCATATTCATAGAACTTTGCTCTTTTAGTGATTTGAGTACAAGATTGCCTGACTTAGCTAAACTTGTCAGTGAAAGCTAACTGTTTCTAAGTGGAAAAAACATCTTATAATTGAAATCACTTTGTTAGTTGACAGTATTGCTCCATTTTTGTAACACTATCATTTTTTACTAAATCTGAAAGGTTTTATTTTTACCTATGAGATATTCATCTCATTGAATCAGTTCTATCTCTTTAATTAGACTTTACTGACCAAACACCAGGGATAATTATACTAATAATTATAATTATACTGCTAATTAATAATAACTAGTTTATAATTATAAGCCCACAACTGATAAAATTCAGAAAGTGATACATCGACTGAGAAATAAAGATAAAAATGCAGTAAAATTGAGGAACAAATATACTTGTCAAAAGAGTATTGTGTCAGGTTGCATTGTTATTTGGAAGTAATGGACAGACGTAGTGTCTCTGAGTACGGCATTGGGTATAGCGCAACATGCCAGACATCTTGGAATTGTGGAAACTGTCGAGTTTCCTAATGGGTGTCCTGTGATAAACCATCACATGCAGATTGAATGTTCTCGCTCATTTCCTGCAGATTGTGTGGTGGGGTGAAGTGTTGATAGCCTGTCCAATAGCATTTTCATTTGAAGATAGGTCTGAAGATGTGACTGGCCATGGCATGGTGTCACAGATAGCACCAGTTGCGGATGACTGTTGTCCTGTTGGAAGAGTCCACCAGAGTGTGCATTCCAAAAACGTAAGGCCACTGGTTGCAGGATGTCAGTAAAATATGATGACCTGCTGCCATTCTCAGTGGGAGGACATCAATGCAGTCATGATTTGCAATCCATTGATTCCTTCTGGATGCAACTACGTTTTTTGATGAGTACAGTACAGTACAGTACAGTACAGTAACAGAGAGATGAATGAATATGTCAGCAAATCCAAAACAATTTGGAAATGTTAGTAACTCTATCTCTTCAGTGCTGATCAACTTTACAGCAGCTGCTGAGGGCAATGTCCAGAAACAATTCTGAATCCCGTGACAGTGAACTTTATGATGAATGGGTCAATAGATATGATCCAAAATGACTTGAAACCTTTGTATATAGGCTTCCATTACAGGCTTTACCTTTTGTAAAGTTGCCGTTTTGGAGATACAAGGTTTTTGCATTACAGTGATAAAATGAGCTAATGAATGTGCAAATAGCAGTGACAGTTTTAGCTTCAGCAGCTCCAGTGTAAAATGCCAGGGAGGCAGAATGGCCTGTTGCTCAGAATTGCCCGTGGACGTTCCGTTTAATTAATAACTTCCAATATGTCAACACGCCACAGTCGTCGCTCTCCGAGAGCTGCTGTTCCTGTGTTATTGTTGCTTGTCAGACTGCTAGAGTGAAACTTCGCCCCTGGAGGATGTGCCGTTGGCATTCTTTCCAGTGCCCGATCAAAATTCCAGCCTATCGTGGCACACTCTGCTGCTCACTTTCATAAACAGGAAGTCACAAACTCTCAACTGAGAGCAAAGACTTTTCAGTACAATTATCACACACTCACACACACGACAGATGGGAGATGGTTTGTGATGCTTTAGAACGATAGACCCTCTGTGAGCAGACCAGAAACAGGAACAGAGAGAAAGAGAGAGAGAGAGAGAGAGAGAGAGAGAGAGAGAGAGAGAGAGAGAGAGAGAGAGAGATGGCATTAAGGGTATTAGATTACGGTTTCTTACTAGGCTTACTAGAGGAAACCAGCTCTTTAAGGAAACTTAAGACAGTTCCTCCATCAGAGACAACAGCAGTGCATGCCTTAAGGTAGGGTGTCCATATTTTGGTTTTCAAAAAAAGAGGACACTGGGCACACATGGGCGTCCACTTAGTTGGGATAATGTGACCGAGGGGCTTCAAGTAGGACAGTGTGGAGGGAGATACCTGGAAACTATGCAGCTGTGTTAATCTACATTAATATATAAACATTTACTCATTTACCAAATATTATAATAAATATAATATTAGAACTAGCCTTCAAAGATGGATGAATAGATATAAATAGTCTGTATGGAATGATTATCTCTTGTCATTTCATATGAAATGTAACCAAAAAATAAGGCAAAGAGTTTTATTTTTACCACTTTTTCAAACTTTTTTGAACACTGCGCAGTGGACATTGTCCAGTCCTCCGGGTGTATCCAACAGGCTGCAAGACTGATGTAAGATTGATTTGATTATCGACTTAATCAGCTATTTTTAACTCCATCTGTGTTTAGATATTTTACGATGTGGTTAATCAGCTGTCGTGCTAAGCAGTTTGACCAAAGGTGCAATGTAAACCAACTTTGGTGAGTTGGTGGGACATTTTACGTAACTAAGAGATCCCTACTGGACACAGAAAGAGGACATGTCCAGGAAAAACTGTAAGCAGAGTCTAGAACTGGGCTTTTGAGTAAACAATTTTGCATACTGTGATTCTACAGGAAACCCAGGTTCTAGGCATATTTGCCTTTTCAAAACCACCTCAAAGTCATCTCCGTAACTCCCAAGCAAGCGCATCATTTACGTCCCTGATAAAGGACACGTCCAGGAGAAAGAAGACGTTTGCACCCTATCTAAAGACCAGAAGCAAGAGCTGGACTTTCATGATTAAACACTCATCCATACTGTGTTTCTGTGGGAACAGAACAAATCTGCCTTTTAAAAATCCACCCCAAAGTCACGTCTGTAACTCCTGACAGGACGCATTTTTTTAAATCCCAAAAAGACGACATGTGTGGGACGTCAGAGGTCAAATGCAAACTCTGGAGCCTTGCTTTTTGGGCTTGAGCAATTATCCATACTCTGATTCTGCAGGGAATCTCCATATCGAAGCAAATTTGCCTTTTCAGAACCCTCCCTAAGTCTCCCTGAGCAAGAGGACATACCATCTTGTTATGATTGGGAGCACATGTATCATCGCACTGTTTTCCCTCAGCTGGCTTCATTGTTCTGCTATGATAAACAGTGTTTGGAGTGCGAGAGACGCCACTGTGTGACTCGACATTAATAAATAAACGGAGAGGGAAACAATACGGATGGGGCCGTGAGAACAGCATCTGGCTGCTGGCCCTCTCCTTGCCTCCCTGACCATGATCAAGTCTCTCGCCAAGGACAGATCTTCTCACAGAGGACGGCGGTGTGCAACTGAGGAAGCGTGTCCCTCATGGGCTGCCTTCAAGGTCACTAAACCCTGAAGACAGAAGAGTGGATTGCTGCATACAAAGTGTGTGCAGTAGTGTCCTCGTCAGACCTTTCAGAAAACTGCGGGAGATGGAGAAATCAGTTTTTTTCCCCCTGAACATGTAGAAGATAGGGGGTTGCACGCTGCAGTTTTAGTGTTCAATGTGTGCACCACTATCACCCCTGCTATATTTAGGTCAAACCTAAGAGCATAAACAGCTGGTGGGGTGGACTAAAGGAAGGCTCTTAACTCCAAACTGTAGCAGAATACTGGTGTACTCTGTTTTTTGCTAACAGCTGTATCCCAGCTACATCTCCTTCACAATGGGAATGCAAAGCAGGAAAGGGGAATTGCAATATTATTATATTATTTATTTTATTATTATTTATATATATATATATATATATATATATATATATATATATATATATTTTTTTTTTTTTTTTTTTTAAGTAAATTGCCTTCATGTGAAATGATGCATTGTGAAAACATGCTGGCCCCGGATGATGATAAGAACCAAGGAGTTTGTGATGTCAGGAAAGGATAGGGGTAAATAGTGGAAAAATAAGGATTGTTTTGGTGCTCTTTTGCTTTTTACAAAGCTTTTATCTAAGTGCAGTCCTTCAAAACCTACATTTAGGTCAATATTTATCATAAGACATCGGCTTGGACATCAGGCAGTGTACAGTTGTGGTTGACAGGTCACGTACGCTCACCATGGGCATAAATATCATGACAACACTGGGCTTTCAGTTGTGTCTTTAAACTGTTCTTTTTCTGGTGCAGCATAAGTACACAACTTACATCTTTAGGACAATTAAACTGTACAAATTTGGCTATATGTCTCAACATGGCTTTTGGAAGCTATTACCAAGCTTCTGGTAGAATTCTGGTTGGATATCTGACCACTCCTCTTGGCAGAATTGAGTTCAGTTAAAGTTGCTGTTTTGCCCAACGTAAGCGTAGTCCACAGTTTCCTTATAATTAAGGTCAGAACTCTGAGAGGACCACTGCACAATTGTTATCCATTTGCGACCACCTTTGGTGTGTGTCATGTTAGAAAATCCATTTGCTCAGGTTATGCAGGTTATGCTGAAGATTTTATCCCGAAGAATGCTGAGAACCAGTTCTACAGGCAGCTAAATAAAAAAATAAATAAATAAATAAAATAAAATAAATAAACAATCCTAGAGCATGATGCTCCTACCACCATGCTTAACAGTTGGGACAGTGTTATTGGGGATGAATGCCTGACATAAAAGAACAGACTTCCGGCCCTTCTGGCCATGATTGTTTGTTTGTTTGTTTGTTTGTTTGTTTGTTTGTTTGTTTTTGTCCATGTGGTCAGCTGCAAACCTATTTGAGGTGTTGATGTCCCACTCTCTGTTGATGTCGTACATGTATTGTTTGAGTATTGTGCACCAAACCACAGTAAATGTCTTACTTATTTAGAATTTTGGGGGAAAAATAAAAATGTAACACTCAGTACACAAATTAACGACTGGAGGTGACATCTGTAATGCTAGTTGACACTGGATCCGTCTAAGAAACAGCGATTTCAGTGCAGTTTCAATGCAAATGAGCTTCTGCATTTGTGTGAATGTGACAGTCCTGCTGGTTATTGTCCAACAGGCAACAAAACAACTCCATTTTAACCCGGTGTGACACCAGTTTCCTTTCCAAACTGCATTGTTCCACTGCATTTGTCCAAAGTATGTCTCCATACCAACCCTGATTGTAGACGAGCACAAAACAGGGTTGAGTCCAGTAAATATAGCAATCAATATGGGCGTTGAGTACAGAAGCATTTCTGTAGAGACCAGGGAGGGGGTGGGAAGAGGTTAGCTGTAAATGAAGAGAACAACTGGTTCCTTCTATACGCTTTGCTTTGCACAAACTCTGTCCTGGCTATGCATGATGGATGCTCTGCTGGTGCATGCTTGTAGGAGAAAGAGATAGTGAGAGGAGAGAGAGGGAGAGAGGGAGAGAGGGAGAGGGAGAGAGAGAGAGAGAGAGAGAGAGAGAGAGAGAGAGAGAGAGAGAGCGTCTGAGCTGACCTTACCATGATAATCTAATCCCTGTTGAGAGAGAGCTTTTTTTAGAGAGCAAGTTAATGCCACCAGATTATAGTCCCTGCCCCAAACCACGCTGACCAAACCAGAGCATCAGTGAGCCACTGCCTGTTTGCAATTACCCTCTGAAACAAAGAGAACATGCTAGAACCTAAAAACTCTGCGTACATGTTTCAACCCAAATACATTCCAGATTGGTGTAGATTTGAGACACATGTAGAGTGACAGGACAAGAGCAAAAGATGAGATAAAGACGAGATTAAATTCTATAGGCATATGCACACCGTAGACAAAAAGTATTGGGGCAGCTGCTCAACTGCTTATTCGTTGTTTATTCAAAAATCAAGGGTATTGAGTAACTGTCTCTACTGTCCAGGGAAGGCTTTCTACTACGTTTTGGAACATTACTGTTTAGCGGAGGATTTAAAAGCATTCAACGGGAGCATTGGTGAAGTCACGATTATGGATGGTCACCACCACACCTCATCCCCAGCTCCACAACTCATCCCAACAGTACTGGACGGAGCGCCATCAATTCAGGGAACACAGTCCCGTTCAGTACTAGGCGTTGTGTGTGTGCATTTGCACATCTGTGTCATTTAGCTGCTTTGAGGTACTGCTGAAGAATTTGAAGGTGGTCCTTCACGGTCATTATTCCATACAGTTTATGTAATGTGTCAGTTCCACTGGTAGCAAAATAGCCCTGGACCATAATGCAACCACCACCACGCTTGACAGTTCGTACTCTGGGCTTGAATGTCTCACCTCCACAAAATGTGTCTCAGTTCTTGTGGCCAAATAACACAATGGTACCTAAATGATGTTGGAATGATGTGAAAAAAAGAAACTGTGATGGCAGTTGTCCATTGATGTGCGATGGAGAGCGAAGACTAGCCTGTCTGGACAGGACATAAAGGATCATCTTGTTGCCAGATACCACGGGACACCTTCAGAGGTCTTGTGAAGTTTATGTCTTGATGGGTCAAAGCTCTTTTGACGACACATGGGCGATGTACCCAATATTAGGCAGGTAGTTTTAATATTAGGGCTGATTTGTCTATATCTCATTTCCTTTGGAGAAGAAAGGAGGTGTTTCTTGCCTTTTTTTGTCTTTAGATTTGATTCTAAGCCATTTGGGACAATTTCTGTGGGACCACCTATGAAGAAAGTAGATGATAATTTTGGAATTTTGTATTGCAGAAGTCAAAACACAGCAATGTGTGCAAGAAGGTGTCCACATGTCTATCTTTATGTATGTCTGTACATGGCAGGGAGGCTCCATGTCAGTGTTACAGCGTTATCCCATGCTGTCATGGGGAATGCAGCAGAGATTTTATTACATAAGCCTGATGGTTCGTGGCTCCTGCATTCAAGCACAACTGGACACTCAGGCTCACATTAAGTAAGCCCATCTTCTGTCATAACTGAAGCTCATTTCCTTTATTTTCCTCAAAGCATCTTTTGCCAATTACAGGGGCAGGATGGTATCAGCTGGGATCAGAACTGACAGTTATTAGACCGATGGTCAGCAAACTAGCCTACTTTCCTTCTCGCAAGATTTAAGCCAAGGATTTGACGTTTATTTCACAGTCTGCTGCAGTCTGGTCTACATGATGTGGACAAATCACTATTATTGTGATTGTATTGCTAAATATGTCTAATTTTGGGTGCATTGATTCACAATTGGGTGTCATTTGTTTCAGTGTATTAGAGCTTGGATAGTCATTTTCGGTTTGTTACAAGACAGTAGCGAGACCTGCTGTGATTGTGTGGTTTTGGAGACTGTGGCTCTACCTAAAAGACAGGAGGCTGAGCTGGAGGTGGTCGGAGATGAAGATGCTGAGTTTTTCGTTGGGAGTGACGAGGATGGACAATATTAGAAATGAGCAGATCAGAGGGACAGTGAAGGTGGAGCAGTTTGGAGATAAAGCCAGAGAGGCCAGGTTGAGATGGTTTGGAGGAGGAATAGGGGATATATCGGACAAAGAATGTTGGAGATGGAGCTGCCGGGTCAGAAGGAGAAGAGGAAGACCTCAGAGAAGGTTTATGGATGTAGTGAATGTGGTCACAGAGATGGAACATTGTCCAAAAGGTTTGTGTGTAATGTTTATTTAGCTACGCGCTACAGAAGTAGTGTCTCTCAGTCTGGCAATGGATATAATGCAACATTCCAGACATCTCTGCTTGATGTTCTCTGATAACTCATCCCATGTAGCTTGGATATTCTCACTCAGTTCCTGCAGGTTGTACGGTTGGGGAGGAGTGTTGACGTTGTCCTGTAGCATCACACACATTTTCAATCAGGAATATGTCTGGTGATGAGACTGGCCACGACATAGTATCTGTGTCTTCAAGGCAAGCTTTTGAGACAGCAGCAGTATGTGGATGAGCGTTGTCCCGCTGGAATAGTGGAGTAGATTTCGGAAAGGCGGGGCCACCGATTGTGAACGTAACTGAACTGTCAAAGTGCCTGTAATGAAGACCTAAAGTCTGGCATCATTCATCATGGCAACAGTGCACCCCACACCGTGACACCAGGCCTTCTGGACATGAGAACCTTTTTAATTCTAAGGCAGTGGTTCTCAAACCCAGTCCTCAGAGACCCCACTGGATGACCCAGATATCTGGTGCCACATAAATTGCGAAATATTGGCAGTAAAATTATGGACTGCATGGAGGTTCTTGAGGGCAGATTTGAGAACCATTATTCTGAATGTCTTATTTGGGATTGGTGGGTGGAGAATACATGAAACTGCACAGTTGTCAGGGAGATGAATACAGTGTACAAGTGTAGCATGTTGTGTGCTTTAAAAGAACACTGGGTCTGTTTAATCTGTTTCACAAGTCTGTCAGATGACCTGAATATTATTTGACCAAAATAATTAACTCTAAATACCTTTATTCATTAAAATGCCCACAGAGACACGTATCTGCAACTGTTCATGCACAAAATGTTCACCATAAAAAAGAAAAATATCCTTAAGTTCATTAAGTTTATGAAGTGTTCCCAAACCCTGACTATAGTACAGTGTAAACAGTAAATAAAATTAATTAAGCTGACAAACCTAATCTATTGTCCTGTAGTTTTTACCTAGAATCCAAGCCCTGCTAACTGTAAGGGAGGTGGGAGGAAAGGATCTATTTGTTGTATGAAACAGTGATTTAATTATAACAAATATAATTTTATGATTAAAAGATTACACTTTAATAATTATATGGACTATTTAATGCATATCATAAACAACATGAATAATAATGACAATGTAAATAACAGTAAAAATAATAAAAATATATCAAGATTGCTTGATCTTTTCTATTTTTTTAATTTCTTAAATATATTGGAGCTCTCTGTGGCCTCTCACTTTACTCACAGTTCTCACTATATATATATACACACACACACACACACACACACACACACACACACACACACACACACGTGCAGTAGTCATTACATGTAAAGTGAATCTGAATCCAGAATCTCACATCATTTAAACATCATTTACAGAAATATATCACTTTAAATGTAATGATATATTTTATATGTGGTCATTATTGTGGTATATAATATATATATATATATACATAATGATTTTATAATGTGGTCCATTGACCATTGTACATCAGCCAATCAGATTTCAGAATCCGTATAATCATATTTAGAGGAGCCTCACAATTGAAAAGCATATTTGCGTGCTGTAGCCTTTCAATGATGTCAGTAACGTAAAGGCCAGTGCTGTGATAATGAATAATAGTATATTATGGAGCCCTGCTTGAAGTGAATGTGGAACCTGCCGTGGCCAAATGACAGACACTAAAACACACAATCTCAGCTGCATGTTTGATTTCAGTGCTGACTGTTGGAACTGCTCGACGCAGGTTATTTGCAAAGCCCAAATCTCATGCATCAGACAGCGTGTACGTAGAATGGCGAAGAGAATAATCCTTGCTTATTGGTTGTGTAACAGCTCAGGCTTTGGGGAGTGGCGCTGGCCGGCAATACTCTCGCTCTCCTCCACAGTGCTCTGCATAATCCATACTGGACAGCCAAAGGCCTGTACTTACAAAGAGCTGTTCCCAGGTCAGATCCTCAGCTAGTGCATGAAGAAGATTAAAACTGAGTTCAGGATTCTTAAATCAGGTTGCGTTATTGATTTTCGGCCTCCTCGTGGTATTGCACAAATAAAATAAATAAATAAATAAATAAATAAATAAAACAAGGACTGGTTCAGGATGGCCTGGGGTCTGTAGTCTAAACCAGCAGGCCTACTTTTAGAATCTCTGTTAATGTGCTTCAGTGGAGCATAAGTCAGTGCAGCGGCATAATCTTATCAGCAGATGCCCGTTGCACCCTCCTCTAAGACTCACATCCTGATCTTGGGGAGGGCCTCTTCAGCTGGACTGAGGTTTTGCTGTGGACCAGATCAAACAGTTACTCAAGAGCTTACTTTGTGTTATCTTATCTGAGTTGTGTTGAATGCTTTAGTGAAAATAAAAGTGATGCAGTACAAATCTGAGTACAAATAAGTATGATATACAGTGCATGCTTCGAAAAGGTTCTTTGAGCAGTACCGTACAAGAACCACATTTGGTTCCCTTAAGAACCACAGGCCCCTTTCACCGACCTTCCTACATTTGTTTGTGAGCAAAGTCCTAACAAAGTTTCCGTGCAGGTTCAGAATTATTCACAGCTCTGTTGTTGTGATGTTCACAAATGGAGCAAATCCCAAACAGGAAATGAATGGCCAATGTCCGAATTTTTGTGGAAATGGCTGGTGACTAAGGGTGCCTACACTCGGCACACGCTCGGCATGCATATCCATGTCGCATTGCCAAGTTGAGGCGAAGTGCGGGAAGAAGCAGTGGTCAGTGGAACATCTACTCACACAGTTTTATTGAATGAGCTGAAACTCAGCGAAGGCTTTGAGGTGACCTTATTACGCAGTCAGAGTTACGTTGTTGTTTTGAAACGAACAGCCTTTTGCTTTGTTATGTGTGGGGTGACAATCAGACAGCTAGAAATGCTCTCCTCAAGGAAGCTCAGTAATTCCAGTAATTATCCAGTACCTACTTTATCTAATCAGCCCTTCATTAAATGGAATCAGATCTGTTGGTGTAATTTAACAAATGTGTGTCGCTAATAGTTTGACCATATAAATCATATTGTATATTCCTTTGCGACTGTCCTAATAGCTATTTTTGTTCGGATTGATATCTTGTCCCAGAATGAATTATGATTACAATTTAAGTTGCACGATAATTAAATGACACCATTTTTATTTTTAATCATTAAAGAATATTCAGATAAATATTCAATATAAAAAATTCAAATAAAACATACATAAAGTTAAACCATTCTCTCCTTTTGCTGTGAAAACAAGTACAATATTATTATATATTGTATGATATGTTAAGTCGATAGTGCAATTATCATGACAGGCCTACTGTGTCCTTGTATTGTTATAGTGGTGATTAATAAATACATGAATAATTCATAACCATGTCAGGAAATACATGTCATTAGTGTCATTATTCTCATATCAGTACTATTAGAGTGATCTGATTGGGCTTTGTTTTAAAAAGGAATATTCATTTCTAGCTCTATTGCTAGACTGCATGGCTCTAGTGTGCTATTATGCTACTAATGCTGTAACGATGAATCAAAACTGGAATGCTGTGATATTTTATTTCGCAGTCTGACGTTTAAAATCATATTTTAATACACCGTTCATTTTTAAACTAGAACAGAACAGCGATTGCAAGACAATGTCACCCGTTTGATATAACTTAGTCGTTCCGCAGCACTTCATCTCAACTCGGCTCTGACTCTTTGCGCAATGCACCATGGGTATGCATGCCGAGCGTGTGCATTTCATATCTCCTGTATTCTAGAGGCTGACAGAGTGTGAGAAATGTTGTCCCCAAATATATTCCGGCTCTGTCGGACTGGAAACGCGCACGCATTCAGAAGCAGACACTTCGCCGAGCGTCAACAAGTTCAGCTCATTTCAACTTTTCCTGCGACGGATTCTGATGTGGAGGCACGTCAAGCCAATAGAAACAAGGACAGGTGATGGATGAAATGATGGATGAAAATTGAAGATAGAGGGGAGGCTAATCAGTGCAGTATGTTTAGATACATCCTGATTTTACGTGATCGCTGCGGACCGGCTTCCCACGCAGGGATTGGGAAAGACTGTATTTTCATATTGCACATGAAATGACATATTTCAAGCCATGTTTACTTTTGGTCGGTCTGGAGCCGTCATTACATCAGAAAAGAAGAATAATAAATGAAAAATCATTCGGTATCAACGTTTAAAATGGGGCTTTATATACACACAGTATTGTCTTTCCATGTCTTAAATAATAGAAAAAGTGACCATTTGTGGACTGGGTCTGGACTGTGCAGGGGATACAGATAGCACGGTGTAGCCATGGCAATGTAAGCAGTGCTACAGCAGCAGGATTATTTCGCTTGTGTTTTGTTGAAGCAATCAGGCAGAGGGATAGAGGCTTTGGTTTATTAGGGCTATACTGTGGTGATGGATGGATGGATGGATGGATGGATGGATGGACGGACGGACGGACGGATGGCTGGACGGACGGACGGATGGATGGATGGATGTTAACTTTAAATATGAACAAATTTTGAGGCAGATACATGTTTTTTGCACAACGTTAACTGCTGGCAGCTCCTTAAACCTAAACAAAAGAAACTTTGGACACCAACCAGGTCTTGAATGACCTTAATCAATCCCACGCTTCACTGTTTAGATCGTTGAAGGTTTGGTTCATTTATGGGCTTTTCACACTTGTCTTGAACGGCCTTTAGAGCTGATTCTGGACTCTGTTGGGGGAGGGGCTCATTGTTGGTTTTCAGCCAACAGAATTTCTTACAAACTGGATGGTTTGCCGAATTCCATGTCGTCATTGTTTGCAGTGTGGAACGGTCATCAAACAGGGCCGTGCCATTGTAAGTGTTAGGCTTCTTTGGTTGGCCACTGACCTTCAAACGTCCATAAACTGAACTTATTGGATGTGTGGCATATTACTCGTGCAGGAAGCTGCAAACGAGGAGTCGTTTCCACTTTTTAGTCATGGAGGAAAGTGCAGCAAGCGCTTACACTGCTCTATGTTTCCTTCCTTGCCATTACAAACGTTGAAGCAGGGCCTAATGTGAGCAATTAAACCAGTTATGTTACTTGACGTGTGGCACCGGTAGCGGATAGCATTTGTGGGTGCTGGGGACTGCAGGAGCTTGGAGTGAGTCCTACACCACTTTTTTTACGAGCACAAGGGATCAATGTTCTGGCTGACAAACATAGCAAACTCTTGGTGCAAACCCACCAGTGTGAAAATACCAGAGTGCACAAGTCACTTCTTGCATGTCTGTCGCAGACATTGCATTATATTAATGATCTGTAATGGTCAACGTTAATGACCCTATGGCATAGCTTTAAATGATGACCCTTTCACATAGAAAGGCAGATAAACTGTTACATCTAGTAAAATCACGGTAGAACAGCTTGTAATGTGAGTTGTGATGTGCACAGTAAGTCTTTTAATGATGGTAAATTATAGATAATGCAGTGAAAGTTTCAATAATGATTTATAGGAATCTGATCAATAACTTATTAAAAGTTTGGCTACACGAGCTATTATGAGCTGTAACTGAAGTTTTAGTAAAACTGTAATATTTGCACTTCAAACAGTTATTTTACCTCTTTTTTAATCCACATTTCACTGTTTGTGTTGATGTAGGGCTGAGTGATGTGGTATTGAAACAATATCACGATATTTAAAGGCGTTTTCGCAGTAAATACTGTAATATGTGTTGCCGTATTTAGACATGCAGACAAAAAGCACCAGCAGTGGCAGATTTCAAAGTTAACATGGGCTGCACTCCATCCAGCCGAACAGCACTAATTACACTCTTTTTAATGAAATGTACAGTTGGAGAGTGCTCCTGAAGCACTGACAATGCCAGTGTTATGTATCAGTGAATGGTTGCCCTTGGCTAGGGGACGAGAATAGAATCTGGAGATTCTTCATGTCTCCCCACCACCATGTTTAACAGTATTAGCTTTGAGAATGTTTCTTTCTAGTAAGCATCAGTTACCTACAGTGTATATGGTGTGTGTGCATGTCATTTAGCCCTGCTCAAAAATAAATAAATGTATAAATAAACATATAAACATATACATACATACATAAATTAATTAATTAATTAATTAATTAAAAATTAAGAGATACAGAATGATTATGGAAAGAAAACGCATATAGTAGAAGGTATGTATGTTGTCGTGTACGGAAGTTGAGGAAAACGTCCTGGAAAATCCTGTTTTGTAAAAGATTTGCACCCTTCAGGTACCACAACGATTCCCAGTGGAGACGTGGACAGTTGCATTACTGAAATTTCTACCAATATTCAGAAATCATCGGAAATCAGAGCACATATATGTTGCTGTCACCCAAACATCTTGACCGTTTTTAACTTTGTGACATAAACTGATGATGTGATAATTAATGGTCCAGTAGAAATGTTCCAAACTGACTTGGAATAAGACTGCTGAGCCCTCACACACAACCACACTGACACACACATGCAGTGGGTCTTCTTTTTATCTTGCCCATTCTTTCTTATCCACAGCAACAAAACACACACACACACACACACACACACACACAATCACAGTGACACAAATATGGGCCATACAGCCGCAATGGCTTAGAGCTCATACACATTAATAGAGAGCTGACTGGTCGAGAGCTCTCACACACACAAATGTGCACACACACACACACACACACACACACACACACACTGGCTCGGAGCAGAGGAGCAGCGTCCAGAGCATGGGGCGTTTGTGCTGAGCTGGTCTGGCCGTCAGGTTGAATAAACGTGTGGACAGCTGACTGGTCATGGCTATTCATCAGCATGAGAAAAGAGCGGAGAGAGAAAGAATGGAGCGCTAGCTTAGGGCTGCATGTTGGAGATATGGGCCTGCGTGTGTTGTTATTTCCTACTTTTCACTGATAATCTGTGTGTGGGTGTGTGTTGTGTGTTTGTGTGTTATCAGTGGCTTGTACACAAATGCTGCTAAATGTAGATCTCACTTCTATGCAGCTTTGCAGAGGGATTCCTCGAGCATATGGCGAAGGAGTCACGTTTGATCATTCAGTTATGATGATTGAATTACTCAGTTACAAGATGTAGAGGATGCATTAGAGCTGCAGGTTGAGTTAGGACAGCTCCGACCGATTTGCTGAGTGAGACTGTACTGCCGGGACTGGGGCAAGAGAAGCGAGAGAGGGGGGGAGAGAGAGAGAGAGAGAGAGAGAGAGAGAGAGAGAGAGAGAGAGAGACGCTATTGCAGATGTATCAGATGAAGTGCAGAGCTAAGATGGGCGGGGAGAGGGCAAGTCGAAGGTTGCGTGTATCCCAGAGTAACAGCTACCGTGGAAACCATTAGAGTCACAAACATCCCATCATCAGCCCAGACACGGACAGAGAGAATAAGGGAGGGAATCCTAGGCAAGCATTGCAGAACACACACCGTTATGCATTATGCTAGAATATAATCAACTTTACTGCACTCAATAAAACATAGACTGATCAACCATCGCATCACGAGGTCCTCCTTGTTTCTACAGTCACTGTCTATCTCATCAGCTCCTCTTAGCACACAGGAGCACGTTGTAGTTCTATAATTACAGACTGTAGACCATCTGTTTCTCTGCATATTTTATTAGCCTCCATTCACCCTGATCTTCCATGGCCAGGACCCCACAGGACCACCGCAGAGCAGGTATTATGGTGGGTGGTGGGTCATTCTCGGCACTGCGGTGTATACTGAGTCAGACACAGCAGTGCTGCTGGAGTGTTTCAACGCCTCAGTATCACTGCTGCTCTGAGATTCATCCACCAAGCAGAAATATCCAGGCAACAGCATCCTGTGAGCACTGATGATGGACCAGAGGATGGCCAACACAAATTGTGCAGGAGCAGATGAGCCTATCCCTCAGATTTGACAAATGATTACAATATCAGAGCGAAAGGACACATTTATTGGGGAAAACTAGGTTCTGTATGGCATCCTGTGGCACATCTGCTCAGAGATGTTGTAGCTGGGACTGTAGATCCTGTACAGTCATAGATTGCTGAAGCTGGTGGTCTAGTCAGTCCCATAAGTGCTCAGTTGGCAGTGAATCTGCCGACCTGGCAGGCAAAGTAAGTGTTGTAATCTGGTGGCGACATTCCTCGGAGACTCTTGCTGTGTGTGGGTAAGCATTATCTTGTTGAAAAATTCCAGTTGGAATTCCTCTGTCCCTCATATACAGTAGGTGTGACCCACCATCATATGCAATGGCTCCCTAGATCATCACACAGTATGTCCTTCCACAGGAAAAGCAGGATTGAAGATCCTAAAAGGAACCTGGATTTGTTGCTAAAGATGGTTCAGTTCATGTCACCTTTGCAATTGAAGGGGATGGAGGCTTGTTCGGTTCTATCTGGGTGCTTTGTTTTTATGTCACTGAGTATATGGTAGAACAAGGCACACAGCTAGCTCATACCTTTTTATGGAAAGACTGAATGTCATTAAATAAAGGCTGTATGATTGTCTGCAGGGCTTATTCTCAGTTCTCTTTACCCTAACTGGGCAACTCAACTGAGAGGTCACAAATGGTTTTTGGGGTAACAGAGAGATAAACATTGCCATGATTCTGTCTTTCAACAAAACTTCAATTATATCTGTTTTCAGACATTGAAATATTTTTTTTGTATTGTTAGACTGTGACAATAATCATCATTGCATTGTTCAATGAGGGGAATAAGGTCAAAGAGCTGAAGATGGATTTTGGGTCTTATCATGGTTATCAATGCTTGTTGATTGGTCAAATTCGAATGATCAAACGATTTAGGACCCAGTTTTGCTGGTCGTCATCCATTCAAACACAATTAAAGATAAAGATGATATGAAAGGGAAGGAGGTGTAAAAATGCATTTGTGGTTTTAGGTGTTCAGAAGTGACAAATTCCTTATTACACAACCTGATTCCAACTTCTTCCACTTCCTCTGAATTCAATTGGGCACTTTTCCTTTAAGACTGCTCTATGGAAACGCGCGCTGCCCTGATAGGCTGCCCTGCATTGTACCATCTCCACCTTCTGTGAACTGATGTAGGCTGAACAAGCACATATGCAATATCTGCTGTTCTGTGACCAAAAAGGTACAATTTCAAAAGGAGCTGATTTGACACTTGATTGTATATCACGGTCAAACCTTAATGTCCAGAAGCATCAAACTTCTTTCAGATGTTTAGTGGAACATTCATCGACGGCCTTTTAAATCGGGATTGAGGATTAAGAACTCTGTTCTGCTGTGTGTACGTATGTGTGTGTGGGTAGGGAAGTATTAAGATTCAGATTGAGGGTCTGTACATTCTGTCTCGAGTTACAAACAGCAATGAACAAAGGAACTATTTACTATGTGCAAGCTGTACCAATGGGCTTCACATACTAACTGAATAGCTACTGTTGTCTCCTTTCCTCTCGCAGTGTTATCTCATGATCCCATCAGTAGAGTCTTTTTGCTTGCCATTTTAAAACAAGACAGTTTGTGACCAGCAGCTCACCTCACACTCATTACTAACCTCGTGTTAAGAGATGCACATTCTGCTGCTTCCTTTAATCTAACTCCAACTCTGGAACAATGACAGTGTTTGGTTCAGAGTTGGGGGGCATCTAAAAATGACTGGTAGAAAACATGTTGCTACAGTGATTCTTATCATCATCTCTGCTGATTTTACTCGAAACGTACTTGTTGACATGTTCAGAAGCTTTGATAGATGTCTTTATACTGATACTGCTACTGCTCCTGTACTACTGTTACTAGGGGTGGGCGATGTGGTAATAATATCATGATATTTAAAGAGATTTTTAGGATGCACAATATTTACTGGGATATTTTGGCAAACTTACATTAAACATTAAACTCAAGTACTCTCCCATACTTGAAACAGTGACTTTTATTTCAAATTTCCACATCATGAAGACAGTGTGCTAGAAAATATCAGGTGTATGGATCCGAGCCACTTCGAAAAGTTGTAGTTGTAGATGGCTAAACGATCCTGTTTGGAAGTGCTCCACGAAAGGTCAAGCGGTGCACTGATGACAGGGTCATAGAAACTTAAAGCTCATTGATGTGATCCATGGATCACCACCTCACAACTTAAAGGATGTATTGGTTTAAACGTGATTTGCAGCATAGTTATGTAATTCATTTTATAATTATATACCGTATTCTCTGGACTATAAGCCGCACCGGAATATAAGCCGCACCCACAAAGTTTAAAAATAAAAACCTGGAAAATAACATATATAAGAAGAAAAAGCTGCACCTCATTATAAGTCACATGGTTTAAAGCGTGGAAAAAAAGTAGTGGCTTATAGTCCGGAAAATACGGTAATTTAAATAACGTGTATAACAACAAAGACTATCGAATTCTACTTGATTTCTTCAATGTTCAAAAATTAAAAGACCCACCCTTAGAAAACACCTCAGCAGCAACAGCACATGCACTAGGCATTAATCTAACCTGACAGTGTTACCCTCAACCACCTGCTAGGGTCCACACAGGCCCAGCTCTGCAGCACCGGGGCCCCTTCTAGACCTCCATTGACCAACAACAGTGTGGCAATGGGGACCCAGCTAAGAGTGAGCTGAGACGGGACCATAAGAGGACCCCCTTTGTCTTCTCTGCGAAGACAAGTTTCAGGGCATGGTCCAAGCATAGGCTAGACCCCTGTCGTCAACAATAGTGCTGCCTTACCCCCTGCTGCTGTGAGGAGGTATGGGCATGAGCTATTGTGACAGTTCTAGCGCGAGACACACAATGTGATTGTGAGTCTGGGGATTTGAGATCTTCTGGATAGTTTTAAAAATGGAATGGTGGAAAAACCCACGGGAAACAGCATACTGGACAGAGTTTTACATGCTTAGAGGGGTGAGTTCATAGAAACAGGAGCTGATGAACAGTCAGTGAATAGAAATAGCGTTTATAGAAGCTAAAAATGCATCCTAAAGTTAAGTAAAATAAACGGTTCTACTCTAAGTTCTCTGAGCTGACTGATGTGAAGTGGACCCAGAAACAATGAAAAGATGTTTCTGGAACTGCTTGACTCAGCAAATGTTGGTTCGTCCCCCACAGGGGAGAAAAAGATGTTTAGAAGTTACAAGTCCTGATCAGCAACTATGTCGTAGTTACTCCGATGAGGCAGCCTCCATTACCAGGACATAGACTTGTCCTCTCTCTGATGGATAAAAGTCCCTGTTCTGACGAAAAAAGAGCCCCAAACTCGCTTGAAGAGATCAGTAACTGAAAGCTTTCTATTTTATTTGTGAATTCGTTTGAAGGTTCAACCATCTTGTGTTTCGCCTGACAAGTTTCTGGGATTTCTTATTAGAATGATTAGATTTTACCTTATGTTTTCCAGATGGTACAGATTTGTATGGCTTTTAGAGAGGAAAAGAGAAGTAATGAGATGACTTTTTCCAGGACGTATTAAGTAAAGTAATCCTATTACAGTTTGACAGAAGTAATTAGGTGTTTTTAATTACCTTTTCGAGTATCTACCACAGTACAATAACAGAAAAACCTGCCCAAGTCTCGCCAATTTTTCAATAAACCCTTTATCAGTTTTAACAGTTATTTTTTGAGATTTTATTGCAACTTAATACCAGCACAGTCTTGAGTATCAAAATTCTTCAGAATACACTTAGGGCTGTTCATTTGAAAACGATCATGAAGGTGTACCAATAGAAATGCTCCAAAATGACAAAATAGAATCTTTTCTTTACATTTGATGGTTTTGTTGAGTGCATTCCATGTCTTATCTCCTATAAATATTTCCCCAAAAACTCTGTAAGCTGTTCTCTCATAACTAACAATGTTACAAACCAGCTGTTCTCAGCCTGGAGGTCTGAGATGGTTGTCAAAAAAATGGAAAAATGCTCGTTTGCATATCTCAATAAAGTCGCATTCGAACCTCAAGAAGCTCCAGTCTGCACCACCTTGCCTCGCAGCTGAACTAACTGAGCTGAGTGTAAGAATCTGAGCCACTTTATCAAGAGCCAAGATATCTAGATGACCGGTCAGAGCATCTCTGAAACAGTGGAGTGGCTGCCCGGTGAACTGGTGACAGGGTCACTGGTGCCCAAGGCTTGTTGACTCAACCCGTTGAGGCCACACTTCAGAGGTCTCGTGGAGTCCATGTCTCAACAGGTCCGAGCTGTTCTAGCAGCACGAGGAGACAGTGTTACCAGAGTGTACTGGGTATACTGGGTATACTGGTCATTTCTCCACTATTCTCTACTGATGCAGTTCATTAGTCTGAGCTACCTGATTGGATACTTATCACATTAAAAGTGTTTATGAAGAGTTTATTAGTAAATATTAATGCATTACCTTTATCTGTTCATGCAAATGAATTCTCCATTTTTCCATTTCGAATAGAACTTGAATAGAACTTTTCAAGTTGACGGGCGTGTGTCGCACATCTCTGGGGCTCTGGCGTTGTGGGTTCGATTCCCGCCCAGGTCACTATCTGTGAGGTGTTTAGTGTGTTCTCCGTGTGTCCGTGTAGGTTTCATCTGGGTACTCTGGGTTCCTCCCACCTCCCAAAAATGCATGTGGTCAGTGAACTGACCATGCTTAATTGAAGTGGCTTTTATAAATATACTTGTTACATCCTGGTACTTAACATTTAGATCTGCTCAATGTGTGATTGATAAGACCAGCAGCTGAAGAATAAGAATAATCAGGCAGCTCAGTCTAATATACTTAAACTGCATTAGAAGAGTGGTGGAAATAACCTGACCAGTATACCCAGTAGCTATGAAATGAACTTTAGTATAATTAAAACTTTATTTTAGCAGTGCTTTAATACAAACGACTGGTTCCAAAATGACATAAATAGTACAGAACAGCACAATTTAAGTGTACTTTATTTTTCATTATATATATATATATATATATATATATATATTTTCATTTGTTGCTTAGCCCTTGATGGTGTTTGGTAGATGCCGTGGACTCTCTGAGCTGCAGATATAGTGTGAAAATGATATTTTCCCCTTTCGACTTCCTACTGATTCAGCTGAATTTGAGGATTAGTCATATTTTATTTGTCTTTCTTTCTTTTGCTTTCATTGAAATGTCATTGAAATGCCCAGTAATAGGCTTTAATCGATCAAACATGAATATTTTGGTCGATTTTAAAGGTATTAAGGGAACAGAGTAAGCAGAGTCCATGTACATCTGCAGCCTCCCACATCACAGTGCACCAAAAAGGAAAAATCTCCAGTATCTGCTTTGTCTCCAGTAATTTGCTCTTCTGTTGTCTGGCCTGTCCTAGAACATCACATTCGTAGTTGGGTAACTCTCCCCGAGCGTCTGGGTAAACAGAGCATTTGGTTGAGGACACACACACACACACACACACACACACACACACACACACACACACACACACAAGCTCAATTTGAAAAATGCACTGATCCTGCATTGATAGAGCCCCAAGATGAGCTCAACTGTCTGGGGATAAGTAGGTCAACAAAGCTGAGGTAAGCCCTCGGAGAACAAGCATGTTTCAATAATAACCCCACTGCTGTTGTGCTGTGTGTGTGTGTGTGTGTGTGTGTGTGTGATGTGTGTCTTCTTACACACCTCCCAAACCTCCCAGTAGCATTGGAACTGGGACCGATTTGTTTGTTCATGTACCCAGCAGCTACATGGTGTTCCGAGATTGATCATTTCTGATCATTTCATTTATTACTGTCGGCAAAACAAGAACAAATGTCAGAACAGACGGCGATGAACAAACAAACACGGTGCTGTTCTGATCTTCTGATTCCACTGGTATATGGTTGTTTTGGAACCTTGTAAAATGGTTCTGTCTAGTAGGGTTCCACTGTTGAAGTGGTGCAGCACTTGTGTACACTATATGTCCTTCATCCAGGGTTGCACCCATTGCTGACACATGTGTGCAAATGCTCATGGACAGCTTGTCTAGTCCTTGTAGAGAAGTACTGCCAATAGAATAGGACTCTCTGGAGCAGATAAACATGAACCTATTGGCACCATGTCTAATGCATGCATATGCTGGAGGGCTATAAAGCCACCCAGCAGGACAAAAGAGACAGTTACTCCAACAAAAGTAGGATAATTCAAGATGCCTTTTTAATAAATGATCAGATGTCCCAATATTTATTTTGTCCATATAGTAGAAACTGGACATTTTTCATTTCTACTATGTGACCCTACTATTTACAGTGGTTCTGTAGAATACCAAAAGGGTTCCACTACTGTTATTAGACAAAAATCTCCTTTCAGTACTATATAGAACTATGTAGGGTTTCATAGAACCTTTTTGAACCAAGTATATATACCGAGAAATTTCCGTTTTCCTAAAAGGCTTTTCCGTGCAGTAACTTCCAGACGTCATCCCCCCTCACTGCTTAGGACTAGGTAATGTTAGTTAATGTTAGTTTTTTTTTTAGTTTGTGAGTTTTGTATGTGTGAGAGTGCATACGGGTGTGTGTGTGTGTGTGTGTGTTTGTGTGTGTGTGTGTGTGTGAGTGTGAGTGTGTGGTGAAATGCAGTTGTTTTATAATGGATTATTGATTGTTGGGAAAGAGAGAGGGTTGGCCCTGAGGCTTCGTCCCAACCGGCTCCTCTCCTGCCCACAGTGAATGCAGCCCTTAACGCTTCAGCGCGCACACACACACACACACACACACACACACACACACACACACACACACACACACACACACACACTCAATTTAGGTCTGTTAGCAGACGGCCATCGCTCATTCTGACTACGAGAGGGAACTGGATCTGGGATGAGACTGGCACCACTGTCCTTAAGACAAAGAGACTCACACACACACACACATAAATGTATCTTTTTGTAGAGATCAACGTACATAAGATGGTTCCTCCAGGGTTCTTTATGAAATACAGAAAGAGGATAACTTAAAGTTGGATAAAGCCAATTTGTGGTACTATATAGAACCCCTATTGCTATTGTGCAGCACTTATATAAAAGCAAGCATGGTCTGAAGACCACAGTGTTCGTTTCTTGTCAGGTTCAGTCTTATTATCCACATAATCCAATCCAATCCATTGGTTGGAACTACTGCACATGTTTCTTTGAATAAGTATTTACAAATGGTTCTATGTCTGTTCCACTATTGTTTATTTATATGCTAGTGCATCTCAGGGACTCGGGGACTTAGAATGTTGTGTTGAATTCAACACAATTGAATATGTGTGTGTGTGTGTGTGTGTGTGTGTGTGTGTGTGTGTGTGTGTGTGTGTGTGTGTGTGTGTGTTTTCTTTCTTTTTCTTTTTTTTTATATAATTTAATTCATAAAGATAAACTGTCATATCATCATATCATCCCAAGTAACTAAAGTAATTTGGGAGCATTTCTATTGGTCCATTCATCATGGAATTCTGATACATTATAAAGAACTACTGTCAGATTCACATTATGGAGAGAATTACACCGACGATATTCTTTATACATAACATTTCAAGACTTTTATTTTATTTTTGATCAGAAGGGCGTATAGCTCATGAAAAGCATAAAGTTTCTCATATTATTTGAATATTGTTAGAAAACTTAATTTCATGTTCGAACACTATAAATTCAGCACATGCAGCCAGAAGCACGGGGAAGACCTGACAGCTGTCCGGACGACTATCATTGATACACTCTACAAAGAGGGTAAACCACAGAAGGTCATTGCAGGCTGTTCTCAGAGTGCTGTATCAAAGCATATTAATGGACAGTTGACTGGAAGTTGAGAATGTGGTGGGAAAAGGTGCATGAGCAACATGAATGGCCACAGATTTGAGATGACAAACTAAAAGAGATTCAAGAACTTGGGAGAACTTCACAATACGCGAGGCTGGTGTCAGTGTTTCAAGAGCTTCCATGCACAGATTTCTCCAGGAAAGGAGCTACAACTGCAGTGATCCTAATATCAGGCCTCTCCTGAGTTGAACCCTAAAGACTCAAGTCAAGCTCCCAGATTCTGGAGGAAGAGTGGTGTGGCACAGAATCCAAGGTGTAGTCCAGTTTGATGATTTAGGGTGTCACATCAGATGGTGTTGGTCCACTGTCTTTTATCAAGCCCTGTGTCAACACAGCATCTAGAAGGAGATTTTAGAGCTCTTCATGCTTCCGTATGCTGATAAGCTTTATGGAGATTCTGATTTCCTTCTCCAGCAGGACTCAACACTTGCCAACCAAAACATTTTATATATCTTATGAAATTATGTGTCTCGTCATATGATATTTGATCTGATAAGCTATACTGCTCAAAAGTAAATATATATATATATATATTATTTTTTATTTATTTTAATTTTTTTTCACTGTCATATATGACAGTTTACCATTTCACATTAAATTATGAACAAAATAAACAGTTCACAATATTGTAATTTCCTGAGACGCACTAGTATATAGTTTCCACTATTGTTATGAGACAAAATATACATTTTAGAGTTCTAGACCCCTTTTATGGGATCACAGAGGGGTATGTTGTAAAGAACCCAATACGGTGTCTTGTCAAGTCAAGTCAAGTCAAGTTCAATCTTATTAACCACACGGGAAATTCAGTTGGTCAATGGTGCGTTACACAAATACACAACAATATTAAAACCCAAATCAATACTCCCACAAATACACACCTACAAAACCCAACCAGCATGATTCTACTTTACCCTGAACAGTTGTAGTTTGGAGCTATGTTTTTGGCTTGGAGTGTGGGAGCCTATTCCCTAGAAAATGAGAAAGCTATGTTTGGAACTGATGGAAAGCGAGACAAAATGGCAGGAAATCCTGATTCCTGGCTGGGGTGTGTGATCGTAGATTCCAAATATGCCATGTCCTTCTTGACGGAGTGGGTGCAGTGATCATCAAGGTGCTTGTAAACAGCATTTTTTTTCCAAGGTGCCGGTTTTGGTCAGAACAGACACAGGCAAGCTGTTAAAATGAGTCATTCTAATATACTCTGAAAAGAGACGTGTTTCCCTGTGAGGGATGAGGCATCAAGAAGCTCTCACAGTCTGTCTCTGTACACATCAGCCTGTCACAACTGCTTGCCTGATGCAGCCAGACAGCTCCTCAACCAGACCCTGAAGGTAGCTCACATAGTTACACATTAGACATACTAATGATGTTTACTTCTCTCTCTATCTCTCTCTCTCTCTCTCTCTTTAAACAGTATGCCAATTGAGTCCAGGGCACACTGGGTACACGTCCAGTTACACCAGACTGATATGCTTTGAGAAAGAATAAACAATTGACTGATGATGGACAGATACTTTAGACATGTCCTAGTATAGCATGATTATAATCCTGTGGCTTGCCGAGTGTTCTTGTCGAGTGCTCCGTCTGAATGTGGATGTGATCATCTCCTCTTACCATACAGGAGCACTTTGTAGTTCTATAATTACAGACTGTCGTCCGTCTGTTTTTCTGCATACCTTGTTTGCCTCCTTTCATCCTGTTCTTCAATGGTTCTTCCACTACAGGGCAGGTATTATGTGGGTGGTGGGTCATTCTCATCCATGCTGTGACCACGACATGGTGGTGGTGTGGTAGTGTGTGTTGGGCTGGTATGATTGGATCAGACACAGCACTCTATTAGACACTCCTACCTAGTTTGTCCACTTTGTAGATGTAAAGTCAGAGACAAGATGCTCATCTGTTCCTGCAAAGGCTGTGTTGGTCACCACCAGTGTCCACAGGACCCTGTTGGCTGGATATTTCTGGTTGGTGGAAATCAAAAATGTGTTGAAAATCATTCTCTAACGATGGTTAATTATGCTTTATATATACATCTCCATACGTTTGTCCAGGTTATAACTTTATTCAGCCTACGTAAGCATCAGCACCACCCTTACATACTTTTATTAGAAATGCTTACTCACCTATATGTACAAACTTATATTTAGTTGCTAGGCTGGCTCATCTTCTAATGCTGCTCTTGTTTCTTGTCACTTCCCCACAGGTCACAGAATGAAGCAGGTCTTCCATCAGTAAGATGATTCATAGCGGAAGCTACCTCAGCCATTATCAAGTGGAAAGAAAGTCAACTGCCAGACATCTGTCACCAATGACACATCTGGAGAAGAGAACTTTGATTCAGGACATATGACTAAAGTGGACCCAGATTTACTAGGATCTAACAAATTGGGTGAGAGATAGCAGCAAAGAAGGTCATTTCAGCATTGTTATGGAGGTCGAACGGCAAGACGTCACGGCAAACGACTCCCTCCCCAAGGCTACCCATAATGATGCCGATGAGAAGAATCAGGGCCATAACTGTGAGCTCTGTGGCAGGACGTTTCCTTTCTTGAGCTCCTTGTCTCAGCACATGCGAAAGCACACGGGGGAGAAGCCATACAAGTGTCCCCACTGCCAGCACCGCTCTGCCCAGAAAGGCAGTCTGAAGGCCCACATCCGTAGCCATAAGCTGGATAGCGTGAGTCAGAGCTCAGCAGGTGATGAGGAGGAGGCAGAACAAGAAGGAGAAAAGGAAGGAGGGGTACCTGAAGAACAGGGTGGTTGTTCCAGCCCGACCGAAAGCACTTCTGCCTGTAATAAAGTTGTCAATGGTGAGGAAACCACTAAGGCCAGAAAAAAAGGGGTCAAAAAGGAGAGGACGTCCAGTGAGGGAGGCAAGCAGTGTTCACTGTGCAGGAAGAGGCTCCGGAGTCAGGCTGAACTGGAACAGCATATGCAGGACTTCCATGATGCCTTGCAGGGGGAACACTTGCAGGCCCGAATTGGCAAGACCCATCCTGTAGAAGAAGAATCACCCATCGAGGAAGGCCCCAGCATGGAAGAAGCAGAAAAAGAAAACGAGCTCGGCAAAGGAGACTTCCCGTGTGATCAGTGTGATCAGGTATTTACTCAAGCTTGGTTTCTCAAAGCCCACATGAAGAAGCACCAGAGCACGCTTGATCACGGATGCCGCATCTGTGGACGCCGCTTTCGCGAGCCTTGGTTTCTGCGCAGCCACATGAAGACCCATGGTACAAAGGCCAAGCCAAAGAGTGACTCTGACCCACCTGCTACTGTCAATGATGTGGCACAGGACGAAGCCTCCTTGGTTAACGAAGTTTGCCGGTATGAACTGTGCGCCAAGTGTGGGAACTTCTTCCAAGACCGCAAGAGTCTCCGTCTGCATGAGCGAGTCCACAACCTTGCAGAGCAACCTGTTAACAAGAGTGATGATCTTTTACCTCCAGTCACCAAGAGACGCTTCCTAGAGTGCCTGAACCTCAGACCAGCAGGTGAGACGGAAAAGATTTCGGAGGGGAGCCTTGGCAAGAGAATCCCTGAGTTGGACCCTGTGAGCAGTTATCAGGCCTGGCAGCTGGTCACCAGGGGCAGGCTGGTGGAGGTCTCAGAGAAGGGCTTGGGCTGGGAAGAGAGGCTGGCAGATGCGGATGTGGCTTATGACAGGGAGAAGGGCGAGTATGTGCTATTGAGGCAAGAGAAAAGGAAAAAACAGTTGGATGCCCCCTTAAGTAACCCACATAAGAAGAGGCGAGGGACAGGGACCCATGGTTCAAGCAACACCAGCAGCAGCACTGATCAGCCAAGAAACAGCGTGCAGGCATCCACAGGAGAAGGAAGCGCAGAGAGCTTGAGCGATTCTGAGTACCGTCCCTCACCCCGTCATGGCCGGAAGAGTTCCCAGAATAAGACCTCGGAGTGCTTGGAGTGTGGAAAAGGTTTTCGAACTCAGCAGCAGATGGTGATACACATGCTCATAAGACATGGAGGCATGGGCGACAGCATGAATGGGGCTTCGCTGCAAGAGAGTCTCTTTGCTAAAAGGCAGCCCAGTCTTTCTAAATCTGGGGACTCTACACCAGACTTCAAGGACCAAAGTCAGAGCACACAACCTGAAGGTACTGGTAAGAGATTATCTTAAGATACCTTATTTTATTGCATTGACCTTGATGGTTGTTTGTACATGTATTGATTCAAAAGACTGTTCAAGCACTGTATCGTGAGCAGTCCAAAGAAAAGGAAATAGTCCAAACCGTGCAAACCTGAAAGTAAAGCCCATTCACTCGATATATATACACACATATATATATATATATATATATATATATATATATATATATATATAAACACACACTTCACCGCTGCATTTATTCCCTGGATGACAAGATATGGCACTAAAATTAAGGATTAACGGAGGATAATACATGGCAGGCTTAGACTCAATATATACAGACAGTCTGATGTACAGTGGTATTTTCAGGTAAAGTCATGACAATATTGTTTATAGAAATATCATTAATCATAATCAATAATCAATAATCATCTTGACTCTCCAAACTTTTCAATGGAGGTAAAAAAATGTTATGTTTTTTTATTTGTTCATTTTCTTATGCATTTATATGGGTCCATTCATGATTAAATATTTTCATTCAAATTATGTACCTGTGTGTGTGTGTGTGTGTGTGTGTGTGTGTGTGTGTGTGTGTGTGTGTGTGTGTGTGTTTCATTTATTACCAGTGCTGACAAATCTGTACCCTAGTCATCCTAAGATGTAATAAGCCTCTTTCAATAATGAAAATGTTTGCTTTAGTCGCTGACTTTACAACCCAGTCCTTATAGAATGGAGAAGGGAGACATCTTGTGGGGAAGTGCTGAAGCACAGCTGAATCTGTAATAGCAGCTCATAGAGTGATCTCACCAAGGAGATCTAAGGACCTTTATGTTTGAATGTTTTATCTGCATGTACATGAACTGCACACCTGACACATCACTTCTTATTAGTGAATTGAGCTGAGGTGCTTTGCATCGATTGGCAAGAGCAGTCGCTTATGCACACACAGCTTATAAGATCTCTAGCAGTAGTGTTGCATGGACCAGGAGCTGCTGAGCTACAAGGTGTTGTTGTGTGAGCTGCTGTCACACAAGCTATTGAACCTCAGACACTGTTGTTGACCCTCAGAAACTTGGCTTTATTTCTCTAAAGGACTGATTTGAGGTCATTGGACTCGTTCGATTACAATTATCTAGACTTGAACTGCCTAGAAACGTTCTTCATTTATAGTCTTGATGTCATTCGTTTAGACTTTCCCACTCAATCCACAACTGGAGTTCCACAGTGTCTTAAAACATATCTTTCTTCATTTGGTGCAACACGGCTGTGTTCATTCATCTGCCAAACCCTGCTTCTCACCACTGTTTGTGCACAAACCCCCATAAAAACAGCTGCAGCTGATCTTCCTTTGCCATACTGCTAACAGGCTACGGCCTGGCTTAGATACGAGCAGCTGGTTGGCCTGTTTGCAGTTAATGCTGAGCATTAACAGCCCCTGATTTGTCTGATTTTCTGCTTGTTTCACTGCGGGCTCAGAAGCCCTCTTTGCATGATGCTATTTCAGGATTTCCTGTCTCAGGAAGACAACCCTTGAAGATTTTTTTCACGTGTACGTGCCCCCTTTTTTCCGCTCTTCCCTTTTCTTCATGGACCTTTTTCCAAAACACACATGTACCCAGAAACAGAACTCTCGAACTGCTTTCAGGATAACCTTGCAGAGTGTTTGTTATTGCTGTTATTAGATGGGTTAAGGCTTTAGTTAACTGCTGTGATGCAGTTGTACATGCCTGTTTACAACCCCGTTATTTTACCTCTGAAACAGGCTGATGTTCCTTTCATGTTGGGCTCATTGAAAATATATGAGCTTTGCTCTGATTGGCTGGTTCCTGTCAACAGTGTGGGCCCACAGCAGTATAGCATTAGTATTTAGCCACTCCAGAGGCACGCTCATGCTGGCTGTGTATGCACATGGGGATGTAGATAAAGATCAAGATCAAGGTCAAGATTTTGGCGTAACAGTTTTGGGGTTTTGGAAATGGTCCATTTTACAGCTCCATTTTACTTAAATGGCATTTTATATTATTATTATTATTATTATTATTATTATTATTATTATTATTATTATTAATTAATTAATTAATTAATTAATTTTTATTTTTTATTTTTTTAAGGACAGTGTTTGCTGTTCATGTGCCAAATTTTCTTTATTGAAGTATCCTAAGGAACATATTGCTTTATTCATTTATAATCCTATTACACATTTCACAATCTCTATATGATTTAATTCTGAAAAAGAACGGGAGTGAGTCGTTCGTTTTGAAATGGTTTGGTTTCCAGAGAATACACGCTTGTCCAAATTATGTCGTAGAAACATCATAATTAAAGGTTAAAATTTAAATATACAGCATGCTGTGTTTCTGCTGTTACAGATAAATACTGCTACTGTTATAGTGTTTTTTTTTAGTCTATTTGTGTCATATATCACCATTTCTCTTAAGGATATTGAACTTGGGATTCCTGTGCCTCACGGTGTCCCGTTCTCTTTACAGTGATTTAACACACTGAATTTTTTCATTTGAAACCATGTTTTGAAATGTGAGACTATCACTGCTATGTCCCTGTCCCTTCTGATCGCCTCTTTAATACCATTTAATACCTGAAAATCACAATCAAAACTGTAGAGGGGCAGAGGAGGAGCTTATGTTAGGCATGTCCCTACTCTCAAATGACGGGACTCTGTACGAATCGATTATGCATGCATGATATTTTGGGGCTGACCAGTGAATTTACCGTGGCATGCAAAAGTTCGGTCACCCCTGGTCAAAAGTTCTCTTCCTCTTAATAAGTGAGTTTCCAAAACTTGCATCCGGCAAGTATTCACAGTGTTGTTTGAAATATTTGGAAATCTATTTCAAAATGAAAAACAAAAATATAAACGTGCATAAGTGTTCACCCAAAGTGTTCAGCCACGACACCCAAAATTTGACTGACCGTCCTTCAGGTGTTTCTACAGCTTGATTGGTCACCTGTGGTAAATTCAGCTGATTGGACACGATTTGGAAAGGCACACACCTGTTTGTATAAGGTCTCATACTGCAAGTCAGAGCACAAACCAAGGCATGAAGTCTAAGTAATTTTCTGTAGACTTCCGAGACAGGATTATATCGAGACACAGATCTTCTGGGGAAGGCAACAAAAAGGTCCCAGGGCTCCATCTTCCATAAATGGAAGAAGCTTGGAACCATCAGGACTCTTCCAAACTGAGTGATCATTTTATATAAAAGCACTTGATGAGCTTTTATTGCCACAACTCAAATTCTTAATCAGTTATTCATCAAAGAGCAAAGGACTCACTGAACCATATTTGTCATCCATGTATGTTAAAAATATTATCATTATTATTTCAGATCACAAAGTCATATCAAACTATTTTTAATGAATATATTGTCATATATGATTTTTTCATATGAGAAGGCTGTTTCAATGACCTATTCAGCCAGCTGTCAGCGGTTTGTAGCCCGATCTAAACAATGCCTTGCTAAGCCCCAACATTAACCCATATTTCCACACAATCTGACCCCAATACACAAAACATCACAGACAGATTTTTTGGAGCACTTAACACCCCTGATGTGGTTCAGACGTGAAGGCCTTCAGGAGTTCAGTTTGAAAACTCGACACTAAATCATCCTCCTCTGTAACTCGCATTCCTCAGGTCCTTCCCCGTCATTATCAGACTGGAGTATAAAGCTTGAGGTCAGTCTTTAGAGAGGTGTTTAAAGCATGAGAATGGTTCTAATGGTTAGAGCCGTGAATAGTCCATCTGAGAGGACCTCCTACTGCGATTTGGCTGAAAAGCAACAGCTCAGAGGCTGAAAGAAAACTGTGTACAGTGGCCACTCTAAGCCACAAATACAATCCAGATGGCAAGGAGAGAGAGAGAGAGAGAGAGAGAGAGAGAGAGAGAGAGAGAGAGAGACTACCGCTGGTTCAGACAACCCAAACGTAAACAAACATTTCCCTGACAGATGAGGGAAGGTGGGTCCAGACTCTGTTCCCAGGCCCTGCTCAGTTACTCCCTCATATGCTTTCCTTATGTTCTACTCTCAGCTCAATGTGTGGGAGGATGCAGCTACTGTTCTCACACCAGTCGCTGTTCTCTGGATTTACAATGCATCGTTTGTGGGCTTATGCTTGCAAATAAGTATTTTTTTTTTTTAACGCACATATGTGATGTGTATTACAATATAAAATATATCTATGTGTGAGAGAAATGAGAGGTTTAAGATTGATTAAGATCTTTTTTTTATTCATGTTTAAATATATTTAAATATATGATCCACATAGTAAACACTATGAAAGAAAGAACGGGGTCTAAAAGGGTCCGATAGGAGAAAAATCCTACATTATTACCTAGAAGGCCTGAAAAATCAGAACAATACAGTACATATTCAGCTTTCAGTTCTGAGGCCTCGTCAGTGCAGGAGGAACTGGTCTTTCCACAGTGATGTGCTGCCATCTTGTGGTCAAAGGCTTGTCCTACCTTCTAGCCAGACAATGAAAACATTATTTTGGCGGTGTCTCCTATGCAGAAGTGTACATGTATGTTTCCGTTTGTCTGAAGGATTAGAAAAGGGGTTACAAAGACCAGCTATGGTGGTCTAGAGCTTTAATGGACGTATGAACAAAGGTGTTGTTTCACTCAAATGTTGGTGTCACTACATTTCAGTTGAGTTCATTAAATTTCAAGCTGAGAAATGAATGTTCTGGAATCGTCAGTCAAACCATTATATATTGGTCTGCAATGTTCTTAAAAAAAGGTACTTAAAAGGTTCCTTTAGGAATTCCAAAAAACAGGGTTGTCAAGCCTTATCCATTAAGGGCCAATGTGGCTGCAGGTTTTCAATCCAAGAAAGCAGGAGCTTAACTGAAGACTGAGACAAACTGATTAAACAAGTAGAATCAGGTGAGCTTCAGCTTGTTTGGAATGAAGATCTGCAGCCACACTGACCCTTTGTGGATAAGATTGGACACCTCTGCTAAAGAAGAACTATGGGCCCCATAAGAACCCTTTTCTCATCATGACTTTTAAGACGTTGAAAGGTTCGTCACACTCACAGGTTTCTTTAAGAAACTAAAAATGCTTGATCTATAGAATTTACAGTACCTATATTTTTTATTTTTATAATATTGACAGCCTATTTAATCAGCAAATTTAGCTTTATTATAAAAAAATCTAAATTAATTTGTAAAGCACTTTATCACAAAGCAGCTCTACAAATCCTTAATTCAACTGAAATTTAGTGACACAATGAAACAGTGCCTTCATACTTCCATCAAAGACAACTCTGCCTTTGATTGAGAGGAAGAACCCTTGAGAGGAACCCTGTGGACAACGCCGGATAACAATGTAACAGGAAAACAAGAAAATGGACATAAAGAGTGAGATCATGAGGATCTATGGCTAATGGGAGAGCAGGCCATGAGTTATAACAGTAATCCTGGCCCCAAGCCATATGAACAGCTAGGCAGTATCTAGAGTGGAATGAGTGAATCAATGCATGGATCTAGAACAGGACAGCATCAGCACAGAACAGTCAGAACAGGGCATCTCACCAGTATCGCCATTAACATCGTGATCGTCAACGTGATTGTTTAAGTGACGGCTGCTGCTTTGAGAACATTTTCTTTAAAAAATATATAAAAATAATCTGCACTAATAAAAGAATTGAATCTGGAAGTTTAATCTGTGGTTGAGGTTGAAGCATTAAGAATAACAAGCCTGCAAATGGAGGTGGGTCAGTGATAAAAAGTGGAGTGGATGTGGGGGACCAAATGTTGGTCCAGAATCCACTGGCCCAGTGTCCAGCGATTTGTACTGGGCGAATAAAAGCTGTAAAGGATGGACGTCTCATCCCAGTTCGTAACAAATCTCACCAAACTCATCCCCTGTTTTTCTTTTTGTGTTTGCAGACAAAAAGCCATACACCTGTGACCACTGTGACTTCATCACCTCCGACTCATCTGCCATGACGGCCCACATGCATGTCCAGCACACAGCTATCAGGGACTGGAGTCAGAAGCGTGAGGCCTTAACCAGCACATTCAACCAAAGCAACAGTCCTTCTACTAGCCATGGAGGTTTCCCCAGGCTGAGAAATGCCCTGCTGCAGCAGCCATATTGGCCCTACACCACCTCTACCCACCTGGAGAAGGCAGCAATGAGCAGCACAACTACATTCTCAAAGAACAGTGAGGGGAGGGCAGAGGAGAAGAGCAAAGGGCACGAAGATGTCAGTTCAGAGAAAGTCGATGCAAGTCTGCTGAATCTCTCGGTGGAAGCAGGTAACCCAAAAGAAGGAGAAGTTCAGAAAAGACTGGTGAGGCACCAGTGCCCATACTGTTCCCATGCTACACTGTACCCTGAGGTTCTCTGGATCCATCAGAGAATTGCGCATAAAGTTGACAGTGCCACACTGGCCCCCAAATGGGCACCCAAAAATGGCCTCAAGGCACCTAAGTCAATTCTTGATTTCAAGAGGCGCACTGGACCACCACCATTTCTGGAAGGCAAGGACTGTCCATCGCTGCCCCAGACACGCACATTCCGAACAAGCCCTCCTGAACCTGGGCCCACAGGTACAAAGAACCTAAAGCCTCAAAACAGTAGTTGTGAATCCAGCCACTCACAAAGCAGGGCTGGGCCTGTCGGGGTGTCGGCACATGCCTCCAAACACAAGGCCAGCAAGTCCCGGATTGATGATGTCAGGAGCATCAAAAGCAAAATGGAGGTCCACCAACACATCGCCACTTCTACAAGTACAGCAAGACCAACAGCAAGTCCTCGAAAGTCTGGGAGCCCAAAGACCGGGAGCAGGGTGATGGAAAGTAGTTTGCTACCCCAAGAGGGACTTCGCTTCATGCTGTCTAGCAAGCACGATGTCTCTGAGCAGAGGAGTCCGAAATCTCAGCCTGCACAGACCTCCAGCCGGGTGGAACATCAAGCACAGGACACACAGACCTCTGCAGGACTTGACCCTTGGGGTAGGCTAGGCCTGGCTGGATCGTCTTCCCACTCACAACCCAAGAGGCAGCAAACATCAGACAGTCCAGAAGCTTTTACAGATATCTTCAGTTTCTTGAAAAGCTGCAGCCCTCATGACCTGGCGACCCTTTACCATCACTGGGGCTTCAGTAACATCATGATGGAGCAAGCAGGTAAGAGAGGGTAGTAGACACCTGTTACTGCTAATAAGTGTTCAGTCAGGGATAGTCGATATGGCAAATATATACTATGATTCTTGACAACATTGAATTTTACACCAGTATAACATGATTCAAAGGTAGGTCACTCTGGATAAGAACATCAGAGCTGCCCTGACCTGCTCTAGCAGGTGTCCTTCATCATAGTCCGTCCCTTGTTAATTGTCGTCGGGTGTTTCTTGCTTGTTTCTGTGTATTTATATCCTTTGTGTCTAGTTTTGGTCTTGTGTGTTACCCATATCAGTTAATGTTGTGTTACTTTGGGTTGTTCCTGCTCGTTTAGTTCCTTGTTCTTTCTTTGTTTTAGTGTTCAGATTTTCTGCCTCCAAGCCCCTACACGGGACACTTCGTCCCCTTTGAACTGTAACCTCGCTTTCACACTAGCAGGTGACAGAACGACAAGCTCCTATGAGAGTCTGCAATCTGTAACCGTGATTCAGCAACAAGTGACAAATCCAGATGAGAACTTCACTTTATGCAAATGAGTTTTGGCACGGTGGAGTGATATTCTACATGATTGGCTCCAACATTCTTTGAACCAACTGTAGACACAGGATGCAAAGTTTGGCCAGCTTCTGCTTTCTGAACATTATGTTTTCAATGGCATTTTATTCCTATGCTATACAACGCAAGCGGCCGCGAGGGGGAGAAATGACTGTGTCACGGGGTTGAATGGAATTGAGTGACACCAGAAATGAAAACAACATATATTGAGAAAAACCTTCATTTTTCTTTAGTAATAAACACTCATCAGCTCATCTTCATAACATTGACACCAAATCCTTGTTTTCACACTTGTCCATCCTGCACTTGGCAATGGACTTTGTAGTTTTATGATTATAGACTGTAGCCATCCTTTCTCTGCATGCTTCGTTACCATCCTTTCACCCAGTTCTTCAGTGGTCAGGACCTCACAGGACCTTCACAAAGCAGGATTGGTACACTGGTACAAGTGGATCAGACACAGCAGTGCTGCTGGAGGGTTTAAACACTCACTGTCCCCCCTTTTATACCCTCCTACGTAATTGGCCCTCCTTGTAGAACAGTGTGTATATATATAAGATATAAATTGCCTGCTTTATCCATTTATTCGTTTCTTTTTTTTTTTCATTCTGAATTAACAGTAGTTTTGTGGCAGGGCACAAAACCAGCACCACTACTGTGCAGGCAGCTTTACAGATGTGAAGATTGTGAATATTGAGACAGAAAACAGTCCCTCAATTATTTATTTCCACCAAGCTCAAATTAAAAAAATGAGGCTTAAGTATTCCATCACAAACTCCAACATGCCAAACATACGCAGTTTCTACTGGTATGCAGCAAGACACACATGCACACGCACACACATACACACACGCACGCACACACACACACACACACACACAAACACACACGAAAGGTTAATGGAACTATTGAGTAATGTCTTCATCTTTATGCAAACTCTCAAAGTGTGCAAAAACATTTCAGACAGCTATCGCTGAGAGGCATTTCTGGCTTTAAACAACATGCTTCCAACGCCATGGCAGGCAATCTCTGAGGGCCTGCAGTGCCTGGATGCTGCAAATATGCAAAGTAGCAAAGAAAGAGAGAGAGCGAGAGAGAGAAAGAGGGAGAGAGTGAAAGAGCAAGAGGAGTCAAATTAAGCCACCAGCTGCTTTGAAAAATGGTGATTACTGAATCTCTATTTTCTTTTTTTTTTTTTCCCCTTCACCTCCCCCTCGCACGCCCACCCCCCTCGACTCCACTTGCTCCCCTGTTCGAAGTCAATTTGCTGGGCCGCTGTTGGGCTGCCACCGCGGTCTCTGGTGTTGAACTGCGGAGAGACAGAGGAAGTCTCTGTCAGCTGTCCGGCCCGATATCGTCAGGCTCCACTTTAGCCCTTTAAGTCACATACAATACAGTGACCTTTCCAACACGGTGCTCCGCTTTTGTCCACGCCGTCCGCTGCTCTTCCTGTTTAGCGCAGCTCATGCATGCTAATAACTCAGCGACTCGTGTTGTTTTTTTTTTTTTTTCTTTCTTTCTTTTTTTGCCAAGACTGGCCCCAGCTACCTGCTCTGCCACCAACACTCTCAGTCACGGCTCGTCGCCACGACAACGCAGGGCCGCCGGGGTCAGGGCAGATAGGGCCACCGGGCGCCAGGTGACGGACAGGAGCCAAGGGGACAGTATTTGGGCTCGCATTGCACGCTCTCTGCCTCTCTCTCTCTTTCTCTCAGTCTCTCTTTTGCTCTCCCTTTCCCTCTTTTTCTCTCTTTATGGGGCCTGAGGGGGAAAGCGAAAAGGCCGGCCTCTCTGAGTCTCCACTCCTGTTCCCGTTACCTCGGCGGGCCCATCTAATGCCGCACGGGTGTCCTAGCGAATCGCCAAAGCAGACGAGGCTTGACAGAACCAGAGCGACAGGCAGGAAAAGAGCATCCAGCTGCTTGGCGAGAGAGAGAGAGAGAGAGAGAGAGAGAGAGAGAGAAGTGAAGGAGAGGCAGTGAGAGAGAGATTGGAAAGAAAGAGAGCGGCACACCTGACACTTGTGACACGGTAGCGCAGATGGGGGCACATCACAGGGCAAGGCTTTTAATTCGCAGTAATTTATGCGGCCGTGTGGGGCTGTGTACACGTCAGCCTGTCAGGAGGGCCTGCGTGATGCAGCCAGACAGCTCCTCGTCCAGGCCCTGAAGGTAGCTCACATAATGACACATTAGACATACTAATGATGTTTGCTCCTCTCTCTCTCTCTCTCTTTCTCTCTCTCTCTCTCTCTCTCTCTGTCCCTCTCGCTCTCTCTCTCTCTGTTTCTCTCTCCCTCATATGTTTTTTTTTTATACATGTTTTTCCCTTCCTTCTTACTTTGTGTCCTCTCTCCCTCTTGTTATGTGTGTGTGTTACAGGGATGGTGAGGTCAGGACAGCAACAGGGGGAGTACGTGTGTCCAGTGTGCGGGAAGAACTTCAGTCAGCCCAGTCATTACCGCACGCACATGAGGTCCCATACAGGTAAAAAATACACTAAGAATGATACATACATTGAGGCAAACACACGTGTGTGTGTGTGTGTGTGTTTGTGTTTTAACATGTGTGTGTGTGTGTGTATACATACAGAAGGTGTAAAGTGGGGTTTCAACCTAGTGTGCACATGACTGGATGAATACTCACACACACACAATCATGTCAAAAGGACACTGTCACTATCACAGCTAACATAAATAAATAGCATATAAATATGATGGAGTCACATTCTTTCCTGCAAAATAAATATCATAAATATACACTGATCAACCATAACATTATGACCACCTCCTTGATTCTACATGAACTGTCCTTTTTGTCAGCTCCTCTTACCATACACTTTGTAGATCTTTACACACTCTGGTGCCTCGTTCCCCTGCCTCCTTTCACCCTGTTCTTCAATGGCCAGGACCTCACAGGACCCCTGCCGAGCATTCTCAGCTCTGCAGTGACACTGACGTGGTGGTGTTACTCCTGAAGTTGCATGGTATGAGTAGCTGATCAAATGACCAGTGAATATGTTAATAAGGAGGTGGTCATAATGTTATGAATAAATGGTGTATAAAGTCAACATATTAGCTTTACAGGATGCACAAGAAAATGCTTCCAATATGTATGTAACTGCATTTTCCACATTACATGTAAATGTAATATCTAATATCTAGGTTGTGGACCGACTTTCTATCTAGTACCTGTATTCGCCTTAATTACTTTATAGAAAGAACTAATTCGTGATATTTAATAAATAAATCTAGTTACTTTAAGTAATTAGTCACTGGACCGCCGCCATGGGGTCCCTAGAGTAAAGCTGTTTTTGCTAGGTGGTTGCTTTCTTGGTGCTTACCATAATGTTGCTAGGTGGTTCCTCTGATGTCGCTCGGTGCATGCTGTGGTATCCTAGGTGGTTGCTCTTGCATTACTAGACAATTGCAACGGTATCCCAAAGTGCATCCCATGGACTTGCTAGGGTATCCCAGATGGTTGCTCAGCTATTACCAAATGGTTGCTCTGTTACTCCATGTGGTTGGTTGTGAGAGGTGCACCCCATTCATTCATATGGTCGAAAAAATGAAAATATGACCCGTTGCTGTGTGGAAACTGAAATGACTTGAATGACAACCATAATATCTTTAACGCCCTTATCCAGAGCCACTTACAAAAGTGCTTTGCTGTTCACTCAGAACATCCTTAGCTAGTAGACGAGGCTTGAATCTAGAGATTCCTCACGCTTAGATCCTGCTGAACACAAATGTGTTTATGGAGTTAAGTCCTCCTAAAACGGAGGAGTCTTCAGTCTGTGTTTGAAGACAGTGAGGGACTCGGCTGTTCGGACCTCCAGGGGAAGTTCCTTCCACCATTTTGGTGCCAGAACAGAAAAGAGTCTGGATGCATGTTTACCTGGCGTTTTGATGGATGGTGGGTCAAGCCGAGCTGTACTTGAAGCTGGAAGGGCTCTTGGTGCAGCTCGAGTTTTGACCATTGCCATCATGTATGGAGGGGCTGGTCCGTTTTTGGCTTTGTAGGTCAGCATCAAGGTTTTGAATCTGATGTTCAGCTACAGGGAGCCAATGAAGGGAACGCAGCAGAGGAGTTACCTGACTGAATTTAGGAACGTTGAAACAATTTAGGAACATTACTCCTCTCTAGTTCTCAATAAGCTCTCTTCTCCATTACTAACGTGCAGCATCATCCATCATACTTCACCTCGGCCTAATTACAATGTAACAATGTACTGTAAGAGTACATAACCGGCACTTATATTATATAAAACAAAATCAGATCAGTTTTGATGTGGAAGTGACAGTATCCTTTTGTTTCAGCTACATTGCAGAGCTCAGCCGAGGCCCACACAATGCAGACAGCTTGTGTTTTGTGTGTGTGTGTGTGTGTGTGTATGTGTGTGTGTGTGTGTTTGTATATATCTGTGAGTGATCTCTCTGTCCTTGGACTAGGCAGTCTGTTCCTTTTTTTTTCTTTTGTCTCCACAAACACATTTGTGTGTGACTCTGACCTGTGAAAAATTGTATACATTATTAATCAGATGTCACTTATGGAGATGTATTTGCGCATGCTAATGAGCTCAGCAGTTACCAGTCCAACACGATGTCCATCAAAAGCACGCTGAGAGTGTGTCAGAGTCCGTCACTAGGTCCCAGCCCAACCAACCACGCTCAGATTCCCCATACCGGACACACGTGTTTCCAAATAGCCCATGTGAAGGTCAGTAATAAGATAATGGCATTAAGCTCAGCAGCAGAAAACAAGAAATTCTGAATGGTGCGGCAGCAGTTCCTTAAAAATATATATATAAAAAAAACCCAAGAATAAGAACACCAAAGGACGAGACTAAGGGCATGTAGACAGCAGTCTGGATGCAAGAATCCACGCTTCGAGGCATGACCACATTCAAAAGCTCTGAAGGGTTGGTTTGTGTTTGAAAGGAAAAAAAGAACATTAGTTTGGCTTGAAATACATATGGTCTTATAGACTCAAATGTTCCAAAGTTTTGTACCATCTGCTGGGTCTTAACTTTAGATTACAGATTTCAGTTTTCCACACAGGAAAGTCATTATTCTGAGACGGCATGTTCACAATGCATAAGGATGCTCGCAAAGTTTTCATACAGAATTTGTTTTGTCATATTTTTGCCCATCAAATTTAAAGACAAAAATATGTGATGGAAACATGGTTTGATGTTAAATACTGGGATAAAAACAACAACAAAAGTGCAGCGAGACCCCGTGTGGTATTTCTTTAATACAGTAAAAGAGTAGACTACTGTAGTCCCTACAGTCCATGTGTCCAAATTACCATCAAATCTCCAAAAAAAACAAACAAACAAACAAACAAACAAAAACAAACATTGTGTTTTTTTCTCTTGATTTCATTTAGAAAGGCAACCTCTCATATTGTGTATATTCATTACATTTAATGTGACATATGTCAAGACTTTATATGCTTTGATTGTCTGATTATTAATTTATAAATAATTAAATATCCTTTGAGATTCTGGATTTTAAATTTTTAGGAGCTATAAGCTGGACTGATCAAAGTAAAACATAAAAAAATGCTTAAAATGTTCACCTTACATGTAATGAATACAAAAGTTCAACTTTTTTTTAATTAAATTTTGAACCAGTCAGCTTTTTTCACAATATTCTAATTTTTTGAGACACAGTCATGTATATTGTCATGAAAAAAAAACATTCAGCATAATGTCAATCTGGCAGTTCTTTACATTGTATCAGTTGTTTGTCAGGTGAATAGAATAGGACGTGTGAACATCTTCTTACATTAACTTCCACTGTTAGATGAATGTCTTGTTTCTTGTATGAGTTTTGGAGCAGATACAAGGTTTTTGTATGAATGGTGACGATTTATTTGCCCCTTCATTTGCCCTCTGCAGCAGTTCAGCCCCACCCATTAATACTGTTATAAGGAGTGTTTCAGACTGGAATGCATTTTCTTGAATGACATGCAACATCAGTAGCCAATAGGAACAAAAGGTCATTTTACAGATATCATATAATATGACAGAAAACAAAAGGCAGTGCGTTACTGCAAGGTTGTGGTTTGATACCCAGGTCTGCTAAGCTGCCACTGTTGGACCCTTGAGCAAGGCAAACATTCTTTGCCCCAGGGTGCCATAGTTGTGGCTGACCCTGCTCTGACCCTGGCCTTACAGTACATTATAGTGTACTCTGTAATGTATAATGACAATGAAGGAAGAGAATAAACAAAAACAACTCGGAAAATGGTACATATTCCAGCATTAGTCTCACAAATGAAGAAGGAAAAATGCCAGAAAACACAGAATTTTGTCCCTTAAAAAATTATACGACAGTTTATGCTTTTGCACGGAGATGATGGAAACATTGGAGTTGTTCCCTTGAATTCAAATGGACAGCTGGATGGAAACCAGACTTCTGTCTTCTAAACATTTATAAGAACAAGCAACCAGATCACATAAAAAAAAACAAAAAAAAACACTGAAGCAGCTGCTTTCATAAAGAAATAATGAGGTCACGCTCAATCAGTAGGTACCTAGGCTAAATGGCTCCTCTTCACGGTTAGACAAGTGGCGCTCAGCTAAGCAGGCAGATGAGTTCTCCAGAAGAACGTGAGAAGGTTGATCGGGCTTGGCCGGCGCGTTCCCCCAAGTGACAGAGGCCAAACGCTGCATTATACAGAAAGAGAAGCTGCTCTCTCTCCACGCATGGACTTATAATCAACGTCATCAGTGATCGCTCGCTTTCGATGTGAGCGTCCAAATGAAACGGGGCAGGGGCCCCAGGCCTCCATTAGCATACGCACTAACTCTGTATGTCAGCCTAAATTGGTAGTTTCAGCTCACTGTCTGCCGCCACTGCACTAACCGCTGATGCTAATCTGAGTCTCATGCTCCGTCTTAAAGGGCTGCTACATGTAGCGTTTCTGCTTTTAAACGCTCGCCATGTTCATTTAAAACACAATCACAACAGCCGAGTAGATCAAATTATGTTTTTTTTTTTTGTGGCTGAAATGTACCAGTGATGATGATCCGGAAGCTAAAATATTTGCTCTCTCCTTTGATTAATAAATGCAGTCTGTTATCCGTAGCTGTTGTGAAATGACCTTTCACTCTTAAGCGCCGTTCGAGCTGGATTCGTTTTACCAGCGGAGCTCTGGTAAGGCTAAATGTGTGGGAACTGATTGATTCATACAGGTTAAAATATGAATCTGTAAAGTTAAGGGACATTTCCTTAAATCATCCCGGACCAGTGATTCCAGGTAGATTCCAAAATGTATAGAACTGGAAAATGTAAGAGTGTGAAAGGTAAACTGGTCTCTGAAAGGAAAAAAAAGTTCAAACTGAAAGATGGGTTTCATCATTTTAAGCAGCAAGCATGTTCTTTTTGGTGTGGTTTGTTGACAGCCATCATTAAGAAAGGCCGAATTCCACACCTTTACAAATAATCTGACTTCTCCATCCTTGTCCCAACAATCAGCAGCAGTGGGCTCCTTTAAGCAGCTGTGCTCTGAAATTTTAAATAATTGGAGACCACAAAGCAGAAGAAGGCAACAGGAAGACTGCAAAGTTCATAATGTCATTATGAGATGGCAGGTCAGGTTGACATCTGGATGTCTGAGACTTAATCTTTTGGAGGATAGCTATGAAGTCCAACTCATTTGACCACAACAAGCCTGAGATGTATAACACTCTGATTATGATAGTATTATAATATAATAGAGAGCATTTCCTGTGTCCTCACCACAGTCGTCAAAGCAACACCTAACACACTTGATACATTTTGGAAACAACGTTTTGGAATTTTGATGAAATAAACTTGAACTTTATTATTGAACTTTGAATTGTTTAAAGAAAAAAAAAAACTCTCCAACTGTTCAGCACAGTTCAATCATGCTTTGAGCTTGTGTTGCAGCCAGTGGCACAGTTACATATTTGTACCAGGGTACCCAAAACTTTGCATGCCACTATATCACCCCTTTGGCATGTTTTGCATGGTGTGTCTGGGTGAAATCAGGCAGAGATGGACGAGATAACTTTCCAAATTAATCCAGCAAGACTTAAAATATGTATTTGTGAATAAAATACTTGATATTTACTTCCATTGTTTGAAGTTATTACTTTAAAGTAACAACATATTTGACTGCAGGTACCTCTTAAATTATTTATCATTTTGTAAAATTTAGTCTACAGCTACCTTCCCTCTCTCCCATTATCCAGTGTGATATGAACCGGTGTGCCTTAAAACTGGTACTTAGTGCTTAGTGTCAGTTTCAACATTAAAATGAATATATATATATATATATATTGCACATTCATACTGGTTTAAAATCACAACAACAATTAACAACAGTAATTAATCGAATTACAGTACCACCCTAGGTAAAAGTATCCCAGCTCGAAAAGTGCTTAGACTTCGTAAATACTTCAGCTCACGCAAGAGGACATGTTTCTTTTTTTTCTTTTTTTTTACTTTGAAAATGACTTTTAGTTCTTTTTTGTTTGTGTTCTTAACTGGGCGCCTTATTCCCACAGCGTTATTAGAGTCCAATGGACTCCTGGGAACTGGAGTCCAACCTCTACAGAAGTCCCCTAACAAGTATGTTGCATTCTTCGTTTGATTGTTTTGGGAAGTGTGTGGGTATATGTGTGTGTGTGTGTGTGTGTGTGTGTATACATACGTGTTTTCATCTGGACAGGTCTCATTAATTCATTTGTGCTATTTCCTGAAATGTCAACTGTGTTATGCAGTGATGTCACACAGGTCATCACCTGAGCTCGCCATGACCACGAATATGACCATGACCAATACAGCTGATAAGCAGGTTTCCTCACACGTGCCACACGGCATTCAGTGAAAAACCAGGAGGACAAATGGATTGCATCGGCCTTAACAATCGGAGATGTGCCCCTGCCGCAGCGAGGGGGTCTACTTTAATGAATTACCCCCTTTGCATGTGTTGCATGGTACGGCCGGGGCGAAATCAGGCAGAGAGGAAAGGTCAAATTAAATATGTATCCTAGCCCCGGCACGATGTACTGACAATAACCTTTAATGTAATTAAGTGGGTTGTGTTTTGGACGGGATTTCACTTTATTTTCCCCCGGGGAGCCGGGGCGGCTGCCCTAGGAGAAGTGCTCACTCTGGCTCAGACCTTATCATGCTGCTAGTGAGACTCAGCCTCAGATAGTCTTGATTAATAGTGTCTGTCTCGTGTTTTTTTCCCTTTTTTTTTTTACGAGACGTGATTTATGATAATGCCCCCCTTTTCCAGCCTCTCGGAATGACAATTATTTCCTCGTGGATAATTCATTCATTTTTCAAAAATAATAATATGGAGCAATTGAATGGCAGACTCATTTGTTTTGCTCAGGTGTGGGGGGATATTTTTATGCGATTGCGCGAGGGCGACGCTGTACATCAGTCTAATTAAACAGCGAAAGTGGGACCCGGACAATTATACCTGTGCCGAGGCTCCGGGAAAGAGAGGGAGACAGAGAGAGAAAGACTGGCGTAGGGGAGAAAGCTTAGGTGGCACGAGTATGGTTCGCCTGTCAACTTCGCCTTAGTGTCTCTCTCTCTGTCTCTCTCTCTCTCTCTCACACACACGCACACACACACACACTCTCTTTCTGCAAACTTCACGAGCCCAGCCTTTCGACATCCACCATCGGTATGACGTTCTGTGGCTCAGGGGAAGAAGATAGGCAGCACTACTTGTGTCTGTGGCTTTCGTGTGTTTCTACGAGCAGCTGACAGAAACAGAAAACAAAAGGCTGACGTCCCCTCAGGGGGAACAGTCAACCGTCTCCATATGGCATGTCATCAGCCCATCAATCATGGCCACAGCCCCTCCCATCCCCTCCACCTTCCCTCCCCACGCTCCCAACCTGCCTCTGTTTTCTCCCAAAAAAATACACAAAAAAGGAAAGTATCACTTAGACAACCAGCCACCTTCTCACTCTGTCTCTGTATCTCTCCCACTCTCGCGCAATGTCTCTTGTCCTGGTGCTGACCTCGGCCTGCCCTTGCATTGTGTCTTGTTCCAGGTGAGAGACCATTCCGGTGTCAGTACTGTCCCTACAGCGCCTCCCAGAAAGGCAATCTGAAGACCCATGTCCAGACTGTGCACCGGCTCACCTTCGATAACGCCCAGTACCCTGACAGGAGGCTCCGCCACGTCCCATCCGACGACCCCATGCACCCTTCAAGCCCCGGAACGTCCCACAAAGAGGCAACCTCCTGAGACTTCCTGAGGATGCTTTTGCTCTCCTCATGAATGTGTCCACCCAAAGCTCTGTTAGATAGCTCTTCAAAGACATGTATTGCTCAGAGACTTGGCTTTCCTTAGAACATGCAACATGTAAGCGTATTAACTTAGGTTTGTTCAGTTGATTTTAGTTCCACTTTTGGTGTTTCCAATTCTGTCTGGATGTCAAGAACCTTTCTGGACAACAGCACAAAGATCAGAATTCGAAGTGAGCCACCATGCAGACAAAACAGCACTGGCATGTTCACGTGTTTAGAACATGCTCCCACCCTGAACCCATTTCAAACTTGAGAGTAAGGCAACATAAGGCAGAGCACTGTATGTCATTCAGCTTTGTTTGAAACCCAGGAATGTCGGTGGAACCCCTACACTTGAAATGCTGCTGCCGAACGCCTGGGATGATAATTGAAACTGGTAGCCTTAGCTTGTATGCTTGTGCTTGTATGATTGTGTTTGAGAGTGTGTGAGCGTGTGTGTGTATGTGTGTGTGTTCCATGTTCTACTCCTCAGGACTTAAGTTAGATACAGTTCCAAAGTCTGCATTCATTTTTTTCCAGCAGCCATTTGGATTTGGCACTGGTAAGGAATAATATGCAGGGAATTTGTTCGGGCAGACGCTTGGCATTATCAACATAATATGTCACAACATTCTGTATTATGAGTTCAGGGACTACGGTATGTGTACAATCTTCAGTGTGTTAAAAAAAAAAAAAGAGCAGGAATTTTAATGTGAAGGGTTCTTAGTCCAGTGAGGGCAGTGTCCCGTGAAAAACGAAGGGCCAGTTTTTTTTTCAGGCTAATTAAACTTAGTCTTAGACTTCTCCAGGGCGGACTCGAGATGTTTATGTTTCTAAAACAGAGTCTGTTAGGTCAAGCAGATATGCAGATATGTCACATTTTGTGGTTGGATCACATGAACAAAGTCAGGAAATATAAAATATTGCATTTTCAGTTTGGATTTTGATGTAGCGTAGTTGATGTTTTTATGTTTCTTCATCTTTTTTTCTTGAAATATGTTATTTCTCAGTATTGTATCCCAAAATCTCAAAATGAACAAAAAAAAAAAAAAAAAAACTTTTAAGTTGATGGCACATTAGGACTTAAAGCCATGGTGGAGTTTCTTTTCAATATTAAAGTTCTTGCTGAAGGACTTTGGCTATAAATGTACAGAACAGCAATTTCTCAGTTAATAATCACCTTTAAATTATTGCATTATAGTATTTAGCTTATTGACTGGACTCAGATCTATAGATTAAGAGGTAGTTTGTTTTATAATGACTTAAAAAGCTTTAGAATGCCATATTTTTAGAGGTTGAATACTTAAAGCAAAGAAACTCATGGCCATATATTTCTATGAATGTTGGATAATGTAACGAGGCGTTTGCCTATTTAGTTATACACGGTTGTGGATGTTTGAATACATTCGTATATTTACTGCAGTCAATAATGAACATTTATCTTAGCATTAAAATCTCCTCATTTTGGTGAATATTTTGAATCCTAGAACTAAGAACTAGTTTTTTGGTTTTTTTTTTTGGTCCCACAGTATTTAAGTGGTCCTTAAATAAGAACTCCAATCCTGGTGGCATCACTGTGGTAGGTTGTGCTTTACCTGAAAGCTGAAATTTCTGACAGTGTGCATCTGCCAACACTCGCGAGTAACTTTTAGGCGTCGTCGGTTGTAGAGTGGGACACAATAAATCAAAGAGACATCCCGAAATGATCTCAGAACTTGAGAAACAAAAAGAACATTGGTTGCTTGTTGAACTAAAATATAGGAATACTAAAACCCAAGAATTTAAGGAGTGAAATAGTGTCAGTTGAAGGATTGATTTAAAAATACATTAGGATATTGTTTTCTCTTTCATGTAACATTAATTTTGTGCTTTTGACTAGTGGTAGTTGAATGTATGGATTTTTTTGTGGTATGAGTTTTTATTTGGTTTTGTTCTCCAGATTTCTTTTCAGAACTCATTGAAATGACACACAACCCTCAGTCCCCATCCTCGGATAAATTTCATCTCATACACACTGTCCGCTGTTTAAGTTTAAACCTCCCAAAATAAAGTTTACCTCTGATATTTCGTGCGTGTGGCCTCACCCTTGATTTCCAACCTAATATACTGAATGTGCTGAACAGTCAAATGGCGTCAAGAGATCTCAGTGATCTTTGAGTGTGGTAAGATTGTGGGTTACTGGCGGTTTCGGTATTTCTAGACCTGCTGACCTCAGAGTGGTGAGCAGAACAAACATTTCTGCTCTGAGGAGCATGCAGCAACATTTTATTGTACAATTTGACGGTGAATAAAAGTTGGGCCAGGTCTTGAAATATGTGGGACCTCTCAGATAAAGAGATAATACAAACATTAAACTACTGCTGCCATGCCATGCCAGTTGTGTGCTAGAGGGGGTATAAAGCCCTCCACCACTGAGTTGTGGAGAAGTGGAACTGTGTTTTCTGGCATGATGGAGCTCCATCCAGTACTTTTGGGATAAGTTGCGGAGATGGGGATGAGGTGGGCTGGTGATCACCCAACTTCCTGACCTCGCTAATGCTCTTGTCAATGAATGCGATCAGCTCCTCAGAGCAAAGCTCCAAGTAGAAAGCCTTCCCTGGACAATAGAGGGAGTTACTTCAACCAGAGCAGGATAAACTCTTTTACTACCCTTAATTTTGGAATTAACAATGAATGAGCAGATGTCCCAATACTTCTGTCCATATAACTGAATGAACTGCATTACTTTACATCACGTTTCCAGTAGCTGATGAAAGGTTGACCCTTGGTCTACCAACTATCGGGTAGTAAGGTTCACTTTTTCATTCACAAATGCATTTTTTTATGTACAGTAGGACTGCTAGAAATTCAAAAATACATTTTCATTTGTTTACATACATTCACTGTCTAAACATATTCCCAGTAAAGTATCAGTTTGTTAAAGGATAAACTATGTTGCTATACTATTGTAATGTTACTTGCTCAACATTATACTCAGAGTATATAACCCTGCATTATTGCTCCATTATTACATACTGTACTGGCTTTTGAAGTTCCCCAGAGAACGTTTTAAGAATGGTAATCACCCCGGTACTGTTAAAAACAGTGCGTGTGACTGTTTGTTCTGGCTGTAGACCTTCCACTCCTTTATTGCCGACCCTTTTATGTCACACATGTTCAGTTATATTAACAGTGAAGGCCCTTACAGAGAGACTGCGACTGAATATTGATCTGCTCCACTTGTGCATGCATAGCTGTGCTACATGTGTGCACTGTGACAAATAGCTTAGGATTACACTGCTACCCCTTTTGCACTAGCTCTCCAAATGAGGAGCTCTTGTTACGGGGTCCCTGGAGAACTGGCCTCTGTATTGACCACAACAGAACCCAGAGTGGGAAGTGATAGAACATGAAATAAATATGAACTTTATTAGAAGGTAAGCACTCTTGACCTTATTGAACACGAACCTTTCGAACCCTTTGCATTTTTGTTTTCTATATAAGGACTAAAAAACACTCCGAAATCTCAGAAATCCTTTCGGAAACTGATCATCCAGACTGTTTTTGAGCTGGACGTTGATGACTTATGTATAAGGAGTACATTGACAGGGATATTTACAATAATAAGTTGTACAAAATACTTGACAGTGTATCAGTATTATCATTTCTCGTGACTTTTATTCTGAAACAGTCCCTTCCTTATAATTTTCTATTTATTATTATTATTATTATTATTATTATTATTATTATTTATAGATTTTTTTTAAGTATAACCCAATTCCTGGGTCAATGACTTCATGATTCCCACCTCTTCGCACTGCTTAGTCAGAGTTTGCATGCAGGTTGAGCATGTACACCTTGACAGAGCAAGACTGGGACCTCCATTGGCCTTTAAACTGGGATTTAATTCAGTTGGAAAGTGAATTTTAGCTGTGTTTTGGTTAGCTAGAAGTACTTGTAGTGTATTATATGTGTATTATGTCAGCAAGTTTCTCTGATACTGAGATATGAAGTGTAGAAAACGCCATGTAACAACCTGCAAAGTGTGGATCTGTGTTACTAAGGGTTAACGTCAGGGTAACTGTACTTAATTACTGTATAATATAGTATTATACCTAATACTACTTGTAATTTCACTCATGGTACTTTCATTACACGGCTATGTTCACATTACAGGTTAAGGTGGCACAAACCCAATATTTGGAAACATCTTTTTTCTTAAAATGAAAAAAATCCAAAACACCAAAATGAGTGAGTGTTTGATTTCTGGCCATGCTTCCCTAATAGAATTGTCAGATTTCCATTTTTGTTAATAAAGCACAGCTGAGCACCAGTTGGCTTTGGCTGCTAATTAGAATCTCAAATTAGTCACTAGTGCACTACATAGGTCATAAAAATAGAGGCTTCTATACAGCAGTTAATTAATGCTAAAGCATTAAAAGCATTCATGTCTATGCACAGATGCAAACTGAATGAAGGGAGTCTTTGATGTTTATGTGGAACATGGTTCATTCACGTCATCACTATTCAAAATGGTTCTGAAGGCAGCACTGCCTCTGAGGCAGAATCGACACAACTGTTCCGGAGAATAATCCATTAGAATAACTAGTACGTGGAGCTTTAGAAAAGTGTATCTGCTCCTCCGAGCATTATATGTGGGTGCATTGCATGAAAGGTACACAGTTCTGTTTAGGATTTTGTTTGTTTTTAAGAACTCGTGTTCACCAGCCATTAGGGGTGTAATTTGTGCACTGCCGGTGCCGGTCCCAAGCCCGGATAAATGGTGAGGGTTGCATCAGGAAGGGCATAAAACTTGTGGCAAAACTATAATGTGGATCATAAATATGATTGTTATACTGGATTGGAGGTAGATGATCAGCTGTGGCGACCCCTAAAGGGAGCATCCGAAAGAAGAAGAAGAAGAAGAAGCAGAAGATGTTCATATAAGCTGCAGGCCCTATCCACACTGGTATCATGTGATTTAAATGACTTTTCTGAGATTAACGGGCATGCAAGCATTATTTTTGAATCAAAGAAATTCCTTTCCACTTCAGCCCATCAGGCCCGATAACGCATGTTTGGTCTGTACCTGTACCACAGGTCATGAAGACAAAATTCCTTTTCTTCTCCTAGAGCCTGAACTCATAGAAATAGAAATCATGTCACAATTATCCCATTTTTGTACAGTTGATCAATATTTTCCAGCCATGCTTTTCAAATTAGTTATGGGGTTTACAGCTCCTCGATTCAAAATAGGGCTTGACTGAGACAACAGTTGGATTCTATTGGCAAATCATTGGCAGACAATTTCTTCTCATAATCTGCAGCTGCAAGATGTCAATCTAACCAATGGGCAGAGCTTCTTGCATTGCTGAAAGCTGCCAAAGGTTTGGTGGATATATGGATCAAATGACACTAAAATGAACCTGTTTTTATGTCTGTTTATCTTTGTGTTATTTGCCAATAAGAGACCACACCACCCCATCGTGCACTACCCAAAAGAGCTTGTAAAAAAAAGGCAAAAATGTTCTCAACATTGAATGAAAGTTCTAAACTAAGAGTAAATAACAGTATTTTAGTGCATTTTATTTTTTTATCCCTGATTTTCTCCTCTGCAAATTTGGAAGTTCCAATTCCCTAAACCCATTATCAGTCCCCCCTTATTACATGCCATACCCCCGACATTAGGAGGGTGCAGATGAGTGCATGCTTCCTCTGATACATGTGATGTCAACCACCACCTCTTTTCAAACTGCCGCCGTTTGCATCCTCACTCGGAGGAAAGTGCCAGGTCTCAAGCTCTGATGTAATGGCTTGAAGACGCCTGTGCCGATCTGCATCACACTGAGTGTGATATGGGGAGAGAGCACCATCTACCCTCCCAGAGAAGGAGAGCAAGCCAATTTCACTCTCCCTCCGACTCCGGTTGCCAATGGCAAGCAGCATGATCTGAGATTTGAACCTGTGCTCTTCAGATCATAATGGTAGGACATTCGCTCAAAGCTGAGCATTTCTATTGGTCTATTCATCAAACTGAGTTATTTACACAGTGTACAAAGCAGCTGCCGGGTTCAAATGATGAAGAATGGACAGTATCTGGCTACTGTTGAGTAGGTACCGCTTATGCCACCTCAACAGCTCTGACCCCTCAAGAACTGGACTCCACAAGACCTCTGAAGGCCTTACACTTGTGCATTTTTCCACCTTCTAAGACATCATCTTCAAGAACTGACTGTTCACTGGCTGCCTAATATTTCCACCCCTTATCAAATGTCATTATTGATGACCTGTCAGCTGTATTAATGTTATGGTTATGACTTGTAACACCTGTAGTTACAAGGTTTCATTCCACATCATGTAAAACCATTTGTGTTGAAATGGTTCAAAATTCTGAAATGTTCACGCCAGGTAAATCGCATTAAAGACCATTTTCAAATGGTGTGAAAACAGAGGTAACGAGGCGGTAAAAGATACTGTGGCTGTACACTTTAGTCTTGGTAAGTAAAACACATGCCCTGAGACTTCACTTTGTTGTACAAGCACCAATTCACTGAATTATGCTGGCGAGCTAGCTCTTAACATTCCTTGTCCTTCCACTAAAGGAAAAAAAAAAAAAAAAATGAAAATGCTCAGCTTCACCAAGTCAACTTGGTTCAAGCATTCAGTTCTCATTGTTTTTAATGGGCTGAGGTCTGAAGGGTGAGACCACCCATCAACCCATTCGGAGGGAGTTTGATCCACTCCACTGGACACCAGTTCTCTCCCATCTACGTCACGAGGATAGAGGTCAGAGCAGATCTGGGGAGTTGTCAGAAGTAGCTAAGGACACTGTCGCTGCTGTTGAAGGAGAGTGGAGGAAAGTACAGAACACACACCAGGCCCTGATCGCCGTGCCGACAAAAAGGCCAAAGGAATTTACAACACTTCAAGTGTTCCCGACACCCCAACAGCTTCCGCGGCTGAAATATGTAAATACGCCGCTAATCAAACGATCTGGAATTGCAAATGCCACAGAGAGGTCGCGACCTGGAGCCTTGCTAATGGAGGGTTTAGGGCGTCAGCGGAGCAGGTTGGAGTGATGGGTACCGCGGGGTTGAGAGCGGAGAGCGGACCCCTGGCGGACGACCTCTGCCTGCAGGCCTCTCACTACGCTGACAGTAATGAATGGAGAGAGCTGTTTATGCATATCAACGATTATTTACACCCAAACAGCTGAGAGAGCGAACGCAGTCATCAGGGACACACACACACTCACTTCACTTCACCTCACAGGCCTGCTGTCAAATATGAGGCCGGCAGCCAAGAGAATGGTGAGGAGCCTCTCGTGTTTGAAGCTGACGCACAGATTGCATTGGCGTTGGGCACGAAAAAACATTACCTTATTTGTAACCTTAAAAGATGATGAAATCATAAAATATGAAGTAGATTTATATTAGAGTAATAAGTGGTTATACAGTCTGGTCAGTATTTCTGTCAAACACATAACTGTGGGGTATGTACTGGTCCCAGTATGTATATAATGTAGTTACACTAACAATCTGTGTAATAACAGTGTAACTATAGTGAATATGTGTTTCACTTATATGTAGTTTATGTAATAGCTGTAATATTTCTGTACTAAAGAAAACATATCATGACCCTCATCTTCATCAAACTAATGCTAACATGTGCAATTACATAAGCTATACTAATGCAATCCACCTGTAACAGTCTATACATCATCAGGAGTTTAATTAACATGTAGCTACACAGTTAGTAGAGATATTTTGAAAGTGAGGCCTGCACTGCGTGGGCAGCTACATGCTGGTTTTCTGGGCTTCATGTGAGTAATCAAGCCTTGAAACAGCTGAAATACACTTGTTTTCAATCCCATTTTCAAGACCATTGCTGCCACGCAGTGCTTGTTTACTGCTCTGTCCATGTGTGCATTCTTGGCCTGCATGCAGACTCAGGTTGATCAGTGAGAGGGTTGGGACTGATGACTTCACTGACCCAGATATTGGGTTACAAAGGAAAACAAGAAGGGAGGAGCTGTTTGCTTTCTTTCTTTGTGTTCAAATTTCAAAATAAAAGTTCTGAAAGAAGGCATAAATACTGATACAGACATAAATAATAAAAGTAATATGGATTTTTTTTTTTTTCAATGCTGTCAAGTGTTGGGAACTTATAAATAATCCTTGCCAATCTAATCATTACAAATAACTCATCATCAAAATTATTGCATTTGCCTTTCAAAACCACTGATCAAATACCAACAGGATTATTGTCCTTATCAGCAAACAAATGCACACAAAACATGGTCTAGTTCATAAAAATATCTGAATCCTATCAATATCTCAAATGTGTATAAAGTGGGACCAGTGAATATCCCTGTGCATTTGTACACATATACAGCGTATATGTTGCTACACATTTATCAACTTCAGTTTTGACACAAGAGCACCTCACTGCTTTTAATTATTATGTATTAATAAATAGTAGAGTAACAAATGCAATTGATCAAGTTATTACACATGTATTAGTGCAGCTAGAATATCCATATAAAGTGTTCCTACTTTTATTCACAAAGGTAAAGTCTCATCCTGCAGTAGTGCAGCTTGTGAAATTATACATATCTCAGGAAAAGATGAGAATATATTTCAACAGCTGCAACGGCATATTCTCCCTTACATGCTTATACACTTATAAAAAAAAAGAGGGTACTGGTGACTATTATTAAATAAATAATTAATTCACTCCATGGAAAAGTAAAAATTCCAAGCTTTTTATATTGTTACTTAAAGCTATGAAAAATCTGAAATCTAGTTTTGCAAATGATTAGAATGTTTTATTTTAAATTTGAATATATAACTAATCAGACAGTATCAGCATTAAAAGAAACAACAAATGCTTGAAAGTTTCACCGTAAATGTATGTATTTTTATTTAAATAATGAAGAGAAAATATGTGTGTGTGTGTGTGTGTGTGTGTGTGTGTGTGTGTGTGTGTGTGTGTGTGTGTGTGTGTGCACTGATTGTTAATATGTTCCTACACAGTAATTAGAGACACTTAACATAAAGTGGGAATTATTTACTCAAAAAATAAATTACTAAATACATTTCTGAGTCTATAGTAGCTGAGCTGCAGCAGAGCCACCAGAAAGTCGGAACATCCCAAAAGAGCCACATACCATGTGTTACAGAACCCTTAAAAAATGCGTCACAGGACAGTGTGTGAATGTGTGTAAAGGTGACCTCATTTACAAAAGGCAGATGTGTTTGGTCAGTGCGTGAGACACAACCAGCTCCGTTTAAAAGCGTATATTTTGTTTCTGTGTATTTCATTTCCAACCAATTAACTTTAATAAAAAGATATATTTTGCATTTGCTCCATTCTAACACAATTTCTAGAACAAAATGCTGAAATACAAGTCATGTGACCTTATTTACTGGAAAAACAACAACAACACTATTGAACCTAACAGATTCAATTATTTTGATCATTATTGAAAAATGGATTTGGGCTCTAAAGGGTTAACATATACAAGAAAAGACTGAGCAGCCCTTTCTGTGTTTTGTTTTAAAAAAAAAAATAGTCATGGTAAGTATCATTTAGAAGGTCTTTCATTGTCCCTTCACTCTGATCACACAGCCAGTTTGGTTAATTAAAATGATGAATGGCTTATGCTGTTGGGAAAACTACAAACTAACCAGGAGCATTATAAAAACAGCAATGCCCAATTAAAACCATTATGCTTAAAACTGCAGGACAGGAATGCATAAGGTATGGAGAAAACGTGTGGTTTATATGATCATTGAAACATTGAGACAAAGGAGTCAAAGGGACACTGTTCCAACTAAACCAGTAACAGTAATGTTACTAGAAATCCTAGACTCTTCAAATATGAATTCATTTGATATAAATATTAACGGAATATAAATATTTGCATGAATGTGACCATATTTGGATATTTATGTGTTTATTATTTATTTTTACTTATAAGGTCTACAAAACACTGTATATCTAGACAAAACATTTTATGGAATCCTGAATTAACCACCCAGAGTGGTTTTGAGCTGAAAGCAGTTAAGCTTGAGTGTTATCCCTTCTCAGGACCTATATTCTGAAATTTCACACGATATGAGCAAAGAAAGAGGGTAAACAGCCCCTCTCCTCTCATTTTCCTCTGTAACCAAATCTGGTCAGTGACACCATTAGCTCCACCCCTTATCAATGATCAGTAAATGTGGACAGAGCAGTAAACATGCACTGGAACATCCTTTGGCATTTAAAGTGGGGTCGAATTCGGTTGGAACCTGAGCTGTTTTCCAAGCTTGATGACTCACTGATAGTTCATCACACAATGATGAGAACCTCAAAGTGTGGATCTCGGGTTGTAAGAGTTAAACCTTTATTTGTTAGTGGAAAAAGTGTTTGCATTACTGTAATGTGCTACTTTGTACCTTGTGACTTCCAGCACTGCTAAAAGCAGCCTTTTTCACATTGATTTTCTCATATGTGAAACCTGTTAAGACCTATAAAATACAATAAAGAACAGACAATAAACCGGTAAATGGAACTCTCAAAGTCAAACTTTGATCTTGCCAGTCAACACGGCTTGTATCCTTGTAGACATCTAGCAGTCTTTTAGTGTTCACTGTCGAGGCTTTATGGCTCACCATGACTTGTGACTCATATCGGCATAGTAGAGAATTAGGAGGATCTAAAGTATGCTAATCAGAAGCTATCCGCTTGTCCCCTGCTCTTAAAAGTGCAAATGGTTCCCAGGACATCCAGTGACATTTAACATCGCCTACACTAATTTGTGCTTAATAGGCAAAAAGTGATTAGCATTAACATTAATGACATTTCATACATTCCCCCTTCACATTAATTTTCTTTCTTTCTTTCGTACTTTTTTTTTTGTACTGATACTTAACTAAAGCATGTGGCAGGCAGGATCCTACCCAGCTTAAACTAATGCTACGCTTTGGCAGAAATCCTTCCGCCGCTTGCAATGCCACTGTAGTCTGTTTTGAACAATGACTGGAGAAGAAAAAAAAAAGCTACGCGACAATAAGAAACAGGACATTTAAAGAAGTGTTAAAAGTAAATCCGGTAACATGGAGCCTAGGGTATCAGTCAGACATTCTAAGGAACAACCGGAACTCTTTCAGCTGGAGCAAGAGAGGATTACCAAAGACAGCTATTTCTAGAGCATCTTCAAACATAAGCGATAGATTTGTATTCTTTAGCCGGGCTATATGCACACATGCATTCTCCGAAGTTAACATTGTGACAGTTGCAGCTGAGATCTCAGCAGAGTTGCACCTTGGCCCACGATTCCATTAAAGCAGGATGAGGATAAGCCTTCAATCAAAGGCAATACAATCCTAAACCTAATATCCTCAAATCGTTCAACAAATTGGCCTAACGAGACAAACTTTCCAGCGCGTTCATCGATCACAAAATTGCGATTCCTCCAGCATGACATTTGATCTTATTTTCTGGTCAGTCGAGACCTTTTTCGCCTCAAGGAGAACATCTAGAGCGTACTCTGTGTCCTCACAAGATCACAAGTGATGTTCTCAAAGTCGGAGCAGTGCAAGGACAATTCAATCACCTTGCCTTCGATAGCAACAACTGTTCGGTTTCCCGCGCACTCATGGGAAATGGTCAGACCCAATGATGATGGACAACCTAATCTTCCAACCAGACACCTTTAAGAGGGACACGACTCTGGCCAACCACCTTTGGCCCATCCAGACCTGAAGGTGCTAAATGTATATTGGCAATGTGTCTGTGCCAATGCTATTAGCCTGAAGGTTTAAACTCTGGTGTAATTTTCTTGGGGGACTTCTTTATTGGCATGGTCTTCTTTATTGGCACCTGGGATGAGGAAAGTATCCCAGACCAAGTGGAGTGGAATTTCTGATCAGGCCTTTTAGCTCACATTAAATTCGTAATAGACAAATGAAGAGAGGAAGGCTCCCTAAACACACAACAAATTTAAGAGTCACACTTAACGCTGTGCATATTTTATGTTAATTGCATGAGAGGGCCAGAGTGGATGGGTAACTTGAAGGAAGGGAAGCAGCTCACCCTTACAATGAGCCCTGCTGAGAGCAAACCGAAATGATAGAAAACGTTCAAGGTTTCTGTTGGTTACTGGTGTTTTTTAATGGTGCCTAATGGTTAGTACTGGTATTTTGTTGCTAATACAGTGTAAGGAATCTTAATGCTTTAGGTGACCTGATTTGGAAAGGTGTCCAGTAGGAAATCAGGTGATTTCTAATCGTTGAGGCTACCAAACCACCTTGTTCTACATGTTGTTTTCACTTGGAGTCCAAATTGAGAATCAGTTCCATATCACTTATGGTCCAACAATGGCCACTTTCGGTTTACATTCCCATCCACAGAATGAGTATGGTATGCCTTAGCTATAGGTTTCTGTAGAGCACAGATGTTACGGCTATTCTCTCACTGACTCCCAAAAGTTATTTGCTCTATTCCTTCTCAGCAGGGAGTAGACTTTTGTCAGTTGTAAGATAAATACCCAGCTTTGAAAAAAGAAGGCAGAGTAATTTGAGTTTTTGTATTACACTTGACAATCACGCTGGAATCTTTCACCCCAGAAATGCTAATTACTCACAGCGGGAAACAGTTATGGAGAAGGGCGCCCGGGTTTAATATATTCCAGTGTTACCATAAAGTCGACAAAGCACCGCGAACGCTCGCCTCTCCCCTCCTCAAAGCACGGATACCTTAAGCCAAGCGCTGAAGGATTATTCTTAATGGGAGAGGCTTTAACGAGCCAAGAATGACTTTACGAAGGTGAATTTGCACACAGGAATGCCGTCCTCATCAGAAGGCCATAATGACTATCATCGCTCTGGAGTTTTTACACGCTTGTCTTGTGTGGATTAAAAAGTCCCCCAATGACGTACGTAAAATGGCAAAGCTGAAGTTTATGAAACAAACATTACCCTCTTAAAATATTTCATAGGTGTTAGCTGAAATGGGCCTGCTGGAATTTAAAAAACTCATTACGGCAATAGGTGTCATTGAGGAACGGACTGCTTCAAAAACTTACAGCATTTTTCCCTTTTTTTTTTTTTTTTTTTTTTTCAGCAGGAACCACTCCACAACCGAAGGTAATTAGCAACTGTCTACCTTACAAGGAAATCAATGATAAATGGTCCTATAAATAATGTCAAAATTATTCAAATTCACGGAAGGGTGCAGAGGCTATATGCATGTTTTTCATACAATGAAGCACCGTAGCAGTGAGTAACAGGGCTTAAATACTGATCTGTTTTAATTGCCGTCATCATAAACAGTGGCATTGTGTTGCAACATCATTGGCTGCTTCGCTTGTGCTCCTGGCCACCAGGAGATGGCGCACCATAGCAAGCAGAGGCACCTTTTCAGCAGACTGTCCCTCAGAGGGGGCTGAGACAACACAGCCTCTAGAAACTTCCACACAGTTCTGTCAACCCCCGTGACAACAGACTTGCTCTGTGACTTTCGTCACAAGCGAAAAGGGAAAGGTTAAATCCAAGTTTTATAAACATGCGGTGTGTGCTCACAAGAACAATCATATCGCTCATATTTTCTTGAGCGCTTGTTGAGATCAGTGTGGTGATTCTAATGTGTTCAAGGCCTCCTTTGCGGCCTTCCGTGCATCATCCAGGAATTCTTGTCATTCTTACGCTGAGTGTTGGGTAGATGATCCTGAGCTGGATTTGCTTTTATCCAGGGAGGTAGTGTCACTGACCAAAGAGATGTAAAATAAAAATAAAAATAATAATGCGGGAATTTTTATAGGATTCCTAAAGGATTCCTTGGATCAGTGATTAAAGTTTATGTTGTGGTGCAAGTCTGGTACCAGGCTCAGATCCAGAGCAACATTATTGAAGGTGTGCTGGAAATTTAAGGGGGTACTATACATACACACAGGCAAATAAAGAACTTGCTTCACACCTCATACCTACAGATGCCAAGCCATCGTTAACAGAACTCCGTTGACACATTTCTTACCACAGGACAAAGCAAAGACCAGACCACTCTTCTTTTTTCATGTTTTTCCACACGTTTCCAAGGTTTGAGGACACCCATGAAAATTAGAATTAAAAACCACCTTAACTGGGCAGTACAGGTTTATTTGCTCAATAAAATACAAGAATATATCACTGCTATCCAGTGGATTTTTGTTTTTCTCCATGGTTTGAATCCTGTAGGTGCTCTGTACACTGTGAACATATTTTTAGATCAATCGACAAACAGAAATCCTCCAATGTTTGTAAAATAAGCTCTTTTTACATTAAGTTCCATTCAAAGTTAAGCATGTTTGCCTTCTCTTGAAGTTGGTGTTACACGTTTTTCACTGGACAGCAACGATATGGAGATCATTTCTGTAGCA
>CM067505.1:7264593-7324593 GCA_034509495.1 Acestrorhynchus altus | reverse complement strand
ACACTTCCCATTTTCATCACCCGAGTAACTATTTTAAAGGTATCATCTGAGATGTTTTCAGGATTCTTTACTTGCAACTAATCGCCAGCCACATATTCCCCGATGCCTGGTCCTGTGGGGTTCTGACCATTGAAGATCAGGGTGAACGGAGGCTAATAAAGTATGCAGGGAAACAGATGGACTACTGTCTGTAATTATAGACCTACAAAGTGCTCCTATATGGTAAGAGGAGCTAATCAAATGGACAGTGAATGTAGAAACAAAGAGTTGGTCATAATGTTGTGATCACAGCCACAGCCTTCCATAGACGAGGAGCTGTGTTTGAATGAGCTAAATTTACAAATGTATGTACATCTGCTCTTATCATTATATGGAGGGGAAACCAACACCAGAACAGCCTTACCCAGAGCAATGACCCACTTATTAAGCTCCAGTGAACAGTATCACTGCTTAGACTGAAAGCTTGATATGTTTGAGTATGTTTTGTTTGCTTGTTTGCTTTTGCGTCACCTATAATGTCATGAGATTGCTTCGTCCATAGCACTCACTTTCCAGTAAACATTGTCCTTAAGGCTTGACATCTAGCAGATTCCAACGTCACTCAAAGAAAGGGCTTTAAATAAGAGTTCCAGTGATTTTTCAAAATGACCCTAAAACAAATCTAGCCATTTTTTAAAAAGCAAAAATGATTCCATGCTAATCCAGTAGGGGGCGCCAACATCTTGTTCCTCCAGAAGCAAGTGTAACAGCCAAAATAGACCTAAATACAGTGCAAAGCTGAAGAACATTTTCGAATTTTCTCAAAGGGTCTTCAAACAGTAGGTCTCAATGACTCACACACCTGATTTGTATGAAGGTAACATGACCTACAACACATCTTAAACACACATATCAGACACATGCATCACTTGTCATCGCTCTCCTAGTGTAGGGAGCATCGTAAGTAATAGAACATAACATAATTTCATTGAAAAACAGTAGAATTGCCCTTTAATTATGTGTAAATTGTGTTTTCAGGTCAAAGCCTGATCTTTTTGTCTTACTTGTTCTGCTGTTGGTGAAAATATTGTAATATGTTCCCTTAATGGCACCCGAGTTCATTTTTGCAGCAGTCTCTTCCACTGACAGTACCATCAGCCATATCGAAGGCATACCCTTGAAGATTTATACAACTGCTGCAATGACCGGGACATTGTTTCGGCTCGACCCAAAACTCGGCCGCTTTCCGATTGAAAATTATTGATTTAAAGTCAACTTACTGAGGATTTCATTTGTTTGCTAGAGTGAGAGCTGCTAATGCATGGCAATATTTCCATAACTTGGACACATAAACTATCGCTTGCGGGTTGAGGCCTTTTTACACATCTGTTGTAGAGATATTAACGGCACTGGCTCATGAATCAAAAGCACATTGATCAGCCAGATGTGTTGCCATTCGCCATTATATGGGAGTGCAGAGAGCTTGTATACACTTTACTGCCAGACTAACTGGCTTTTTAAAAGGTGTATCTAAAGTGTGTCTCACTGGCATGGATCCAAAGAAGGAGAAAAAAGACTTTCTGGGCTTTTATGTTTGTGTTGGCTCACTAGTCTGTTCGGGCAGACAGCTTCATTATGGAAAGCTGATCAGTCAATAAAAGATATGAGCACTACGTGTCCAAATGTTTGTGGACACCCCTTCTAATTAATGTGTTCATCTACTTTACAACCCGATTACTGACACAAATGTGCAAATGCACACACAGCTGGTCTAATCCTGGTACGGAAGTACTGCTTATGAAATAAGACATTAACCTATTGGCACCATGCTCCACCCAATATGAGATGAGTTGGGGAGCTAGGGTTAAGATGGGGTGGTTATCATCCAATATCCTGAACTCACTGATGCTCTTGCATTAGAATGCAATCAAATCCCCACAGTAATGCTCCAAAACCTAGTAGGAAGTCTCCCGTGGACAGTAGAGGCAGTTTCTCCAGCAAAGTCAGGATAAAAACTATAATACTCTTGATTTATTCCCTTCAATTGATCTTGAGCTTGACCTCTCCGCCCTAACATCCTCCCCTCCATCCTCACCTCCTCCTCCACCCATCTGCCCTTATGTACTCTATGCTCCACCTTATTTTTGCTTAGTGGGATTTGTTCCAGGTCTCCCCCCTTCTTCCCTTCACCCTTACCTCCTTCCAGCACCTTTACCTGTTTTTTTTTCCCCCTCAGCCTTTACTTCTAACTGCCGTTGTCTGCTCCCCTTTTCATCCCCTCCTCACTCCCACCCTTAACTCCTCTGCTCCAGGTAGAGAAGACAATTTGTCCATTCTCCCATCACCTGTTTCCCACAGCCATCCTTACCTCTTCCACTCCATCCTCTCCTCCTTCCTAAACTCTTATCATCTCCCGTCAACCATACCTCCTCCCCTCCCCTCTGCTCAACCTTTACCTCTTCATCTCCTTCCTCCTCACTTACAGTACATTCTTCCCTAAACCCTCATCTCTCATCTCAACTCTTCCCCTCCACCTTCAAATTTATCTTTCTCTCGTCATTGATTCAATCCCCCTCCACCTCCTCCCTCCAACTATAATAATAATAATAGTAATAATAATAATAATAATAATAACAAAGTCATATAATAGTCATGTAATAATTAGTCATAATTATTATTCATCATCATATTCATCATCAAATCAGTTAACAAATTAAAGTATTGGAATGTTGGAATGTTGTACCGCAGCAAACTTGGTGACAGACATTAAGAAGAAATGACATGATTAAGAAATCAGGTCAATATTACTTAATTATTTAAAACCTTATTTTGTAAAAGGTATGAGAGGATGCAGTGCATGTAATAATAACACTGCTGGGTTCATGTACTGTACATAGTCCATCACTCCAGCCACCAGACTGGGGCACCCAGTTCCGGATTTTCCAGCATTTTTCTAACCACTAAGTATGCTTTTATAATCGGTTAAAATTGGTATTGTGATATTAGCCCTGGATTGCAAGGAAAATCAATGTATCGTCCGTGCCTAGTGGTTCCATTCAGGCACAAGTTGAGGCGAGAGTTCAGTGGTTCCTTTAGGATGTTCAACATGCATAACCACTGTCATGTAAATGGGATGCTTGTATTCACACCTTTCTCATTTTCATTATGCCAGGGCTAAGTGGGTGGCATGGCCGTCCTCCTCCCTCTCGTGCTCTCTGTCATCTTTATATTATATTTTGGGTAATAATCACTGCTATCAGGCCGTCCCCCCTCTCTTTGTTTCATTTCCTGCTCATTGGCAGCCACGTCTTCTCTGTCTGCTTATCCCTCTTGGCGGCTTTTGTGTAGCGGAGGCCTTTACAATAGCGAGCCGAGGCAGAGGAGGCGTGAGGCAGGCACAGCATGTCATTAACTCTTTATTGCCGCCTTACGGTGAGCCAGACAGCAATCTGCCTCGCCGAACGCCAACACGCCACACACTCCTCTCTGCACATAACAGTATCTATTAACACGTCCTTCTTTTGCGTGTATCAACAGGTACTTAAACCCCTCGTACGCCTCTCGCACTTAGACTTAAGACAAACACCTATGTTTAGTTGTCACGCGGCAACTATTTCCGTGAGTTAAATGGCCCCTATTTTTCAGAGTGATAGTCCATAAGCTTTGTGTGACAGCTGGGTCCAAATCAGCAAACGTGTAGGTGCCATAGATGTGAATAAAACAGTGTTCAAAAGACAGACACCTCTAATGAATTGTTTAAAATGTAATTTAAAGTTAAACAATACAATGTAATTCTTATTTTTGATTGTGGAAGCCTTGAAATCTGGGGTCCGAACTAAAGCTATGCCACCCCTAGAGGCTTTTTACGCTACAGTGGCAGCTTTGTGGATCTGGTTATTGAACCCACAACCTTTTGATCAATAACCCAGTGCTTTAACCATCTCAACACCTGAACTGACCTGGGTATCAAACCCACAACCTCATGATCAGTAACCCAGAGTTCTAGTGGCAGCTTAACTGTCAGGTGTCAATAATGCAGCCACACTGAAGTCACAATGGAGATGCTGGCGATTGAAGCCAGGACCTTGTGAGCAGGTTCTCTACCATTGAGCTACTTCCCAGTGCAAGCTGCAATGATGCCACAGGTTTACATGAAAGCCTTTGATGAGTAGGTCTGATCCAAATGAGAGTCTGAAGTCAAGCTTCAGTGGAAACAACTTCAATGGATGTGACGCTTGAGGAGGTAAAAAGATGACAATTTTGAGAAAATCTGAATTTAAACTTTCAGTTTTATGTCAATTAAAGTCATAAAAAGACAGCTTTGGTGGTGGCTAAGATAACTTCCCTGATCTTTTGGTCTACTGATCTGTCTATATACAGAAATGTTCTACATCACAGCATCTTATTATGAATGAGTTTAAGTCAGGTCAGACTGGCCCACTCACTTCAGCTGGGGACTGGAGAAACTTTTCTTTATTTTCCAAAAATAAAGGGGAAAATATATATATATATATATATATATATATATATAAAATTTGGTCTCATACTTTTTGGAACCTGCTTTAAGTGGTTAATATTTCAGTTGTTGGAACGTAACCTTCAAAATATCATCAGAAGTTAAAGGGCTGAAAGTATATTGTATGCTAATTTCTATGTTCCAAAATAAAAAAGTTAACACTTGCATTCAATGCCTTTAATATTGATTCCTGAACAAAGGCGGTGTTGGATGACTGGTTTTCTCCCTTTCAATAATACATTTGTTTATTCCTTTGAATGAACGAGTAGTGCATTGTACTGGTAATACATTATTGGATGATTTCTTATTGCCAATATCAATATGCATCAAATAAACAAACAAACAAAAAAATGCATGTTCAAAAATACTTCCTCTCATACTCAAGGTGAGAAGAATACGAGAGCGTATTTGAAAAATGCCCACTGTATTCTACATCATCTGGCATTTTCACCTTCTTCAGCTTGTCAAAGCTGCCAACATTAAAACAAATCACCGAACAGAAAATGCGGAAAGGGGGAGATTTAACAGAGAGGAGAATTGATTTTTTTCCTCTCGTGCCCAGGGGAACACTTTACACAAAATCAGACATTTTACAGATATGTTTAACCACATCCAGGGCGTGCTTTAAAAAATGGCGAGGGTTCAAACCCACCTACAGTGTGATGTTCTCTTTGTCTGTGATTTACAGTGTGACACTGACAACCAGCGAGAAATGCAGCTGCTGCAACTGGTTAAGAAACAGGCAAGAATCTCTTTTGTTCTAGTCCACTTCAGTTCTCGCTTCACCAGAAAAACGAGCCATAAGAATAACTGTACGGTTAGTTCTTCCATTTGAAATGGAACAATTAGCTGTTACAGTTAACTATTAAATAAATATGTACAAAGTGTTTTTTTTTGTGTGAAAAAAGTATCCAAGCTATGCAGTTAGCATTTAAACATTGATCCAGCCAAACTATTAACTACTTACTAATTAATTATAAAAAAAATTAAATAGAAATGTTATGTGTTATGTGTTATGCTATTAAATAAATAGGCACATGTATACAAGCCATACTAGTGCATCTAAAAAATAGATTTTTGAATTAATAAAATGTAACTTCATACTGATTTGTAATTTACTAAATCCTGAATTTAAATATTGTAATAATGTTGGAGTTTCATGCTCTATAAACCATTCTGATAAACAGTTAAAAAAAAGAAGTATGAAATATGGTGGTTGTGGTTGGTGTTGCGCAATAAATAACTTCACCAGTTAGCCACCATAGCATGGGGTTCAATTCCCAGTCTGGGCATCTATGTTGTGCTATACTGAAAAGAGTCCTTGGACAAGACTCCTAACATTACTGGGGCCCACCTCTGTAATCTGATTAACCTCATAAGTTGCTCTGGAAAAGAGTGTTAGCCAAATGCCATAAAAATAAATGCAAATATGTCACTTTACATGTAATGAATACAAAATCTGACTTTTTGTTTGAAATTATGAACACAAATAAACTTTTTCAATGATATTCACATTTTTTTCACATGCACTAGTATGTTTAAATAATTAAATTGACTAAATGTTTTAAATTTAAAAAATATCATATAGTGAACAAGACATATGATTATTTATGAAATAACTAGAGCTATATCCATAATGTTATTTCCATTGCATTTCAATAAAAAAACAAACATACAAACAAATAATAAAAAACAGGGTTGACTAAACATTTGCGTTCTAATGTACCTCAGTACACGAAGAAAACAAAAAACAACAACTTGACATATAGACATATAGAATATATAGAATATAATGAAATAATAAAACAGTAAAAGAGAAATATTTATAAAAAAATGTAAAAACTACATCATGTGGTAGCAAGCAAGTGAATTTTTTTTCAAATACTGTGAATAGTGGTTGAGATACTAACCAATATTCCCAGCCTTTGCTCACTTTTTTTTTTTTTTTACAAAACAAGTTACAACCTGAAGTGAAATTTGAAGCACAACATTTGTTGAGGCTGAACTGAACAACTAGCTATGAATAAAATACATACAAATGGCTGAACATGTCTTACTGATAATTATGAAATACTAATAAAATGGACTGTAAAGCAGCAAAGAAGACATTTCTGACATTTCATGGCATAACTGCTTACAAAATTATTGGAATACCTAAACCACTCATGGTTGACCCATAAAAAAGGTGCTATAAAATATTGAACAGTTAACAATGAAAAGATATAAAGAAGTGGTTCTGATGGTTCCTGAGCGTTCATAATCAGTCTTTCAAAAACTTAACAAGCAATATGTTTAATTATGAAATAAATGCTCATGAAAAGGTAGCGTAAAATGGTGTCCAACTAAGCTTAACTATGCAATAATGTAAAATATAATACAAATAACTTTACAGTTAACTACGAAATTAAACGTAATCAAAAATAAGTACTTTTGTGCAGCCAGCAAAGCCCTACTTCCAACACAAAGGCTCTCTTGTGAACAACAGGAGGAGGACTTTGGTGACAACACCATATTCTGGCATTTTACATGTGTAAATTGTCTGTCCTGTCTCCACATCTCAAGGGACTGCGGGACAGGTGGCCATCATAACCATAACAGATGCTGAAGAGAAACACTGCTGATGAGATCGTCTGGCTACTGAGAGGAAGGCAACGTGAAAATGAAGTCAGCACTTTTGTTTGTAATCATACCCGAGGCCGCCATGTTGGGGTGCTTGTAAAGTCTTGTTCCTCTGTGACAAGAAGCGAGGGGTGGGGGGGTAGGGGTGGCGTTCTGCAAATGCACGCTTCTTCACTCGTTTTTCTACGGATTCGGCTTTTGTCTGTTAACACATGAGAGCATTTCCCCCCCCAACATAAAGCAGTGTTTATGAAAAGAGTTATGAGTGGAAGCAGCGGTGAATGGATCATTTACAGCATAAACTGTCTGCTTTGTTTGAACAGAAAGCAAACAACAATGCGAAGAACAATGGAAGCAAATAAGCCCATTCTATGTCTAGGTTGAGCAAAAGGATTGTGGTGCTATAATGGATTTCTATAGCCACACATGGCTCTGCATGCTCAAGTCTCATTTGCAGCTCCGGAGCTGAGCATGATCACACAATAACAGATACTAATTTATAAAAGCTGAAATTTAGATGTGAACCTAATCCCTTCATTCAGCAATAGGGATTCGAACGGTCCAGGCATCCGACACAATGGAACACAAAGACGTGTGCAATGCAGAAGTAGAACAGACTGGAAAGCATGGGTCACTCAATGTGGCGTGCTGGCATTCATGCCAATTAGGAGTCAGAACAAAACAGGAGCTTACATATGTAGACACAGCTATACTAGGTACTGCTGTACCCTTCACGATGTCTGGCATTTCATTCCCTTTCACTTCACTTTTGTCTGCCAGCTGTGTTGGAGCACAGTCTGGTGAGTGTGTGGACAAACTGGAGGGACTATGTTCCGGCGCTATGCGGGTGAGGTGATGAATATTAGTGTCTGCTCTGCTGTTAAGTTTGAATTAATCATCTCGGGGCTGGTGAGCAGGAGCTGTCGTCCAGCAAAAACAACCACTGCACTCCTGGAACAAAACAGCACCGCGCAACACCAACTTAAAGCAGCACCGGGCCTAGCTGTTGTTCTCGCTGGCGAATAAAGGTTCCTAAATGGTTCTAGACTTACTGGTGTCGAAGGTTTACAGTACATGGAGTAGCCAGGATTTCAGACCTGGTTGTAGCTGTTGTGGTGGAGCTGGGAGCTAGGGAATATTGTGTTCCAGAGGAATTGATATTGGGAATCTAGCTCAGATAGATAACTGGCAATGGGCTGCCATTTATCTTTGAATCAATGTTCATGTTTGTTCTGAAATAAGTAGTAAACTGTACTTTTATCATTTAGTCTGTAGTGACTAAAATGTATTGCGTTGCAGTAGGAATCACAGCAGGTATTCCATAAATATCCAGTAAATATCTAAATCCAGAGTCCCATTTCTTTTTTGCACTTGACCAACAGTTTAGCATTGGGTACCCGACACATTTGAACTCATACTGGTGTGTATACTGGTACTGGAAGTAAACTCCACGCTTCTCAATTTCAACATATAGTTTTTAAAACCTTTCACAGCATTGTTGTGTTGTGTTGTTCACGGCCATGTTAAATATATCACCATTGTCATATAAAGATAGACGTTTTGTGTTCGTCATCTTTGTTCTGCTGTGTTCTGCTACTCATTATACTGGGCTGAGTGACGTAGGTTCGGCTGAGTTTGCGTGAGATTGATGCTACTTTTGTTATTCTATCAGAAAGAACAGAAATTCACCTCATCGGTTCTGTGCATGATGTCAGATGCAGAATGAATGACACCATGATGCTTTCATAATGGGCATAACACACTGTTTCTGTCTTGCATTTGAAATAGAAGCTACAAAGGTCCGTGTGAAGTTGGAATAAACAGTGTGAACGACTACAGCAGCTGTACAACTATATTTGACATCTATTTGTTGACATCCAAAAAAATCAGAACTGTGTTGGGCTTTACTGCAAACATGGTGTAACACAGTGACGGTACACCACTAGTTGCAGCATGCAACCATGTAAATATACATAGTGAGAATGACTTGTGTCTAAGGTGGAAAAAGGCAGAGATTTTTTAGAAAGCTGTAGCAGGGTGAGTGGCTTCCAAGTGAAAAAACCTAGGCCACCCAGCCTACAATGTTCTTTAGGTTCTTAACAAGAACCACCACTAAAAGATTCCTAAACTAATTTTTGACACTGCTCTCGTGAATCCACTTTGATATCTTTATTTTGAAAAGTGTATTTATCGACCTGTTTTCTTTCCTGACTAATGCTGGAGAAAATATAGAAATAAAGCTCGGAGAGACATGAATCAGAAGATCCTGATTGGCCAAATTCTACCACATGATTGCTCAAATACCCTTATTTTGACATATTTATTAAAATCAGCTGGTTCAGTTCAGTAGGTATGTTTGCAGGTAAAACACCTAACATTCCTGGACTATAAATGGGAAAAACAACCTACAGGCAGCTATCTTTGATTCATTTGGAGGATTGTTAAGGTCAGAAAATTGAGATTAGAAGCCTTCTAGCCTCCAGTGTCCTATTTCAGGGGCTGCTTGCCTACATGTTCCTGATGATGACTACGGAACTAGCCGTCATTCTCACACCATTGCCTTCCCTCTAGGCTTGCTCCATTCTCTCTCTCCACATTCTCCATCATTTTACTCTCTTCTCCAGTACGCCCCTATGATGGATGGACATATGTCTTGGCCACATACATGTGGCCCCAGCGCGTCAACTTGCCTTTATCAAAGCAAGTGCAGGTAGATCCGGCCGCCATGGCTCATTACTCCAGTGCAGCGTGCCTGAAATGTTTGAGCTTCTGCCCGTCACCCTCTCGCATTCCCACTCTCCCTCCTCTCTTCCTTTTCTCTATATCTCTCTGTCACCCCTCCGCTCAACTACCTTCATAGCGCTCTGGGTAAAAGAAGACAATCGAGCGGTGGCTATTAGGCGCTCGTAGCAGAAGAATGGGCACAGGGTGAGTGATGGATGGCGCCGTGGCTCAGGGCAGGTGATCGGCGCTAACGAGGGAGCCATCAGGGCCTGCGCTGACGGATGAGAACCGGGGCGCTAATATTGGCAGGCGATTGACAGTGAGCACAGCGATTAGTGCTGCTGAAAGCCCCCCCGACCACCCAACACCAATGGCCCCTCCCGCTCTGAGGCTGACCGCTGGATGACACCGGCTGCCTGTATTGACCGAGGGATCAGAGCCCAGAACAAGTGAGAATTTGTACTTGGAGAAAAGGAAGGTGGCTCACTCACTTCCATGTCACACTTGGGCCTCAGGTCTATACTTTTCCTGTGCTGGATTGTCAGGTAATAGCTGTAATGCAGTGTTTAAGTTCATAACTTAATTTATTTTGTCAGTGGTTCAGGTTATATCTTGGTCAAAATTAACCAATGTTAAAGAACCTTGGTTCTCTAACAGCTTGAGAATTATGTTGATGGTACATGCACTGTAATACGCAGAATGGAAAAGACCAGAGAAATGACCCTAAGCAATGACCAGACAAATAAATCTCAGACTGGCTTTTTCTCCAGACATCTCATGTCTTCCAGAAGATGTGGACGTCTCCTGCATATTGGAACGTGTTGGCACCACAATCACATCTTCCCAGCCTCGGACTCCTGTAGGTTTTGCCAGAGTGTGATGTCTCTTAGATGACCAGCCACAATCTCTTCAACTAGCTAACCACACACTGTGACGACCACTGACACGACATGGAAAGGATTCAAGGCTATGCTAGTTCTAAAAGTAATATAAAAAAAAATATATATATATAGTTAAAATACTGAAGAAATTAATGCTCTGGCACATTTAAAACATTCCTTAATAAACCCTTAAACTTCAAAAATCGCAAGGATCTAAGGATCTCTAGATCACTCGATCTTTATCATCCTCATTCTCTGTCTGCTTCAGCACCCGTCCAACCTCTTTTATTAATGTGCTTTAAATGTACTAATCTTTTCAAAACATGGACACTGTTTTGTGTGATAATCAGCCATATGTTACAAATGCAGCAGAAATGATACTGTATTATAAACCTCTGAAGTCCCCTATTGTCTGATGGTCCTTAATAGCTCAATTCACTCTATTTGAACGCCACCCAAAAATATCCATCTGCTTGGCCTCAGCATAAATTTGAAATTTGAGAGCGGCTCTCTTCGCAGCAATGCTTCATTCATTGAGTGCTGTAGGTATAGAGTGTTATCTATTCCTACATGCATCTGTCAGTGCCTTCATCCATCCATATCCACTGTCTGTGAAATTTCATGGAAACATTGGGGTAATAACAGTCCAAAGTTTCCAATAACACCAAGGCCCCTCCATACTGAGAAGCACTTGCCCGGCAGCCACAGAGATCCATAATAAATCTTGCAGTGCTGGTGTGCGCTGTTCAGTGGAAGCCAGCTCACCTTGTTAGGAGCTAACAAACAGCCTTGGGCCTCCTGGTTAGCTTCACAGGTCTATTACTCTTCTGATGAAGAGCCTGTGTCTGATATCAACACAACAGCAAGGCAAGCCACTCCGTCTTTTCCAGGGAGAGAGGTTTTACTTTGACAGTGTCGCTTCAGCACTGCAAAGCATTCTCTGTAAATGTGGTAACACATCTCACGGTCTCCCGTGAGCAGTGGACGGCGATTGTCCGCACTGATGTATGAAATTAAAGGTATGTGACCACGTTCGTGTTTTTGTTTTCCTTTTTGTCGTTCTGTGATTCCGTGAAAGATGGGAAAACTTACTGCGCGGGGCATTAATTACCTGCCTACACTTTGTGATTGTGGGGGCGGTCAACTCAGGTGGACTCTGCTCATTTGAGAACTGCATTTTTTTAAACTCCAGGTGAGCTTGAGCTCCTAGCTATTTGCAGCACCTCAAAGCGTGGCTCTGATACACAGTGTGTCCAAATGTTTGTGGACAGGCCTTCCAATGAATGCATTCCACTGGTTTAAGTTGTGTACACACACACACACACACACACACACACACACACACACACACACAGCTTGTCTAGTCCCTGTAGAGAAGTACTGCCAATATAATAGGGCTGGTGAAGATAAACATGAAACTGAGGAGATGCCAGACATGGGTTAGAGGGATATAAAGCCCAGCACTGAACTTTGGAGCGATGGAAATGTGATCTTTGGAAAGATGATGCTCCCTCCAATACTTTTAGATTGAAAGTGACTGCAGACGGCATAAAATAAGAAGTGCATCATGTGTGCATATCTATCCTGATGTGCTAGAAACATACATTCATTAGCAGTAGATGCTTAAAAGATCTTGGGAAAGCTTTCATTTTGGGGTTCTCTGAGGACGTCTTTTCAACTTTGACAAAGACGTCTTTAGGATGTGCGTTTGCTCAGTGGGTGAGGACAGAAAGGCAGGAATCCCAGACTACATCAGGGTAAAAGAAGGAGAGGGGAGTAGGAGCCAGAGCTGATCAGGACTTCCCTGGGGCCCTAACTGAAATTTTGATGTGGGGCCTTTCAACCTCAACTCAACGCAACCATTTTGGCAGTTGCACAGAACACTCCACTACAGTGCTTCCATCTTGGTTGGCTTAAGAATAAACAGCTGTATACAGAACAGAATAAGGTGTAAATAAACAATATTTAATGAACAAACAATAAATAAATAAACAATATAACATCCCATAAGTCTTGATGTAACTGAAGTAGAAACCAACTAAAGCCTGAGAGACTGGATAACCATCCCCTTGTTTTAAACTGATATAGGAGGAGTGTGAGCACCATCACATCCATATGCTGTCAGGTTCTCACAGAGCTGTGTTAAAGTGAGTTTTAGTTCCTGTTCGAGTTTCACAGGAATATGAACACTTTAAATGACAGATCTAGAGTTTAAGGAGGAATTACTATAACAGTAAGAAACCAAGCTGAAGTTAAATTCAAGTGCTAGAGTAACAATCACACCTAACTCATGGAGAGATGTTTCTGCTTCCAAAGTCCTGAAGGAGAATGTCTTCATATTAATATGAGTAACTAACTTTTCAAATTGAACCTCCAAAGGTTCCTCAAGGATCTCTTATGGATGGATAGAGCAAGAGCAAAAGAAGGCACGAGAGACATGGACTCAATTTAAGGTATGTTAGCTAACAGGGACAAATAGAAATAAACTTAGGTAAATAATAATAAACTTAAGTTTATTTCTATTCTCCAACCAATGAAAAGGTTGGAGGCTGGAGTTAGCAGGGAGTCTGTATCCTATAACTCTTAGAATAAGAGATCCACATGCCTTTGGCAGTTACATGCTGTTTTCTAGGCTTCATTTCTAGACCTCATATCATAACACACTACAAGACTTGCCCTTGATGTATCCTAAAACATTTACTGCTTTGTATATGCTCAACCTGCATGCAGACTCCAACAACTCAGTGAGAGGGGGAGGAGCTTACATCACTGACCCAGAGATTGGTCTACAGAGGAAAATGAGAAGGGAGGGGCTGTTTGGTCCCTTTCTATGTTCACACAGTGTCCAAATTTCAGGATACAAGCCCTGAAAAGGGTTAACACTGATGGATACATAAATAACAAAAATTAAAAGGACATTTGGGTTGTTTTTTAAATTTTATTTACACTACTGTGAGGAATTTTGATCAACTTATTATGGTAAATATCTTTATCAATCTAATAATCACAAAAACAATCTTGTATTCTTGAATTTTCAAAATTAATACATGTTGGTTGAAACTTACTGCTATATTGCCTAGTAATTCTTTAAACATGACAGTTTTCCAGATTCTAAGCACTATCTCACAAAGACCTGCCCTTCTTTGAACCGATGCCATCTTGCTGGTCAGTGAATCAGTATAAAGACTTTAAGCTCTGAACTGTGGTGCCACATAATGAGGTGTACAAACCACTATAGATGTATTAATCTTTCTTAGTTTGGGACATGCACAAAGCCACCAGATTTGAAACTGGCTTTGAAAATGCCAGACATGGAGCCATTTTGGGTTCAGATCAATCACATAAACTGGTGCCTGGGAGACTGTGAACTTGCTCTTTCCTGTGAGGGTCAAAGGCGACCAGGCGAAGGCTCATTGAGCAAGGACATCCAGTTGTTCCTAAACCCATATAAAGAGAGAGCACTTTCCCATGTATCGCTGCAATAATTTCTGATTAATTCCAACAAAATGTCACAGCAGCAATGACGGAGCAAACATAACATTTCCTGTTTGGCGGACATAAAATAAAGAGATGTGAGCACAGTACAGTAATTGTAATTTAATGAAAAGGTCTACTGTAATAAGGGCCTTGAACTGATACTCCAAATGAAAAATGCAATCGTAAACCTAATCATATTTTACTATTGCAAAGCAGAATCATTAATGTTATTTATTCATTTGATATAGCTCCCAAGCTTATTAATTACATCTACACAAGTCTAATATATTATCTCCAAACTTTACTACACAGGCATTATCATATCTGAAAATTGTACAACACAAACATTATCTTCATCTTATCTCTAAAATTTAATACACAAACATTATCTTGTCCCTAATCTTTAATATGCACGTGTTATCTCTAATCTCATAAACAATATACCTCTACATTTTAATACACAAACTTGATCATATCTCTAAACTTTAGTACACAAGCATTATCTTATCTCTACATTTAATATGCATGCATTTTCTCTCAAACTGTACTATTTACACATTATCTTTGGTACACAAACAGTACTTTAACTTTTTTACATAGATCTTTAATAAACAAGCACATCTTATCTCTAATATTTACAACACAAACATAATAACAGCAACTCTAAACATTCCCTTACACAAAGGATGCGTTACCTCCAAACCTTCCAAGCATGATACTATCTCTTAACTTACTCTTAACCAAAATCCTGCTGTCCACTGACCTCCAATAGTAAATTGTCTTTTCTTTTCCACAGATCCCAAAAAGTTCTTCATGCCATCTAAATCCAGTATGGGTTTTGACCACAACGTCATCTGAACTTTCTCACAGCTCAACCCATTGCACCCCTGGATGAGTGGCAATACATCTTCCATTACATTGATGGCAAATGATGTTATTTTCTGTGCTTTTACACATAGATTTTTACACAGTAAAAACAGATATCAAATATCCCTGAGAAGACATGTATGCACTTCCAAGCAATTGTTGTTGGCCTTCATCTGTAATGAAGTGACATAAAGGTGAAAATGTTAAAGATTATTATTGTACTATACAGCACTACAGAAGTAATTCGGTGATACAGTTACTTAGTGTTCACTAAACTATACTGCTGTTGGGCACCAGGTCACTGAAGTTGGCCCACCACTCCGGGCATGTGTGTTCACTGTGTGTGTCCAGAAAAGAAAGGACACACCAGTACTGGATGTCTGTGGACAGCAGTGAAGAATGTTTATTATTTGATTTTATTCTATAATAATTTGTACTAAGGTTATGATATAGAATAATGCTTAGAAGGTTCAGAGGTAAGGCATAATAATGCTTGTAAAGATATGACGAAGCATGAGTAGTATTGTTTAGATATACATTTATGCTTTATGTGTGTGTGTGTGTGTGTGTGTGTGTGTGTGTGTGTGTGTGTGTGTAGTGTCTAACACAAATAACAATTGTGGTTGTCTACGTCTTAAACCCACACAATTACACACATTCATTCATATTCATTAAATCTACTGTAAATGGAATCTCCTGTTAAATGTGGTCTAAGGGTCAATACTGTCTGCACTGGTTATTGACCAGCTATCCATAAGCAGATCGTGGCACTTTTTTTTTTTTTTTAATAGTACAGTGCCTCTTTATTAAGACAATAAACAGTGTGTTAGTGGGCTGACAATGCGCTACTGTGTGGGTGATAAGATGTGAAAAATTTAATATCACCTTGCTGTAAAAATAGAGAGGCCAGAAAGAGAGTGAGAGAGGGAACGAAAGAGAGGTAGAAAGAATGTAAGAGATAGGGCGTGAGAGAGCTAGAGGAACTAGAGAGAGAGAAAGAGAGAGAGAGAGAGAGAGAGAGAGAGAGAGAGAGAGAGAGAGAGAGAGATAGAGAGAGATAAAGGCTATTGGCATGCTGGAAGAAATGGAGTGCCATAAATTCAGCTCTGTGAGATTTCTGCTAATGCATTGTTATGAAACACAGTTTGTAGAAAGGAGGGAGGCAGGGAGAGAAAGAAGAAGAAGAAGACGAAGAAGAAGAGAAAAAAACGACACAGAAATCAAAGATATCCATCAAATTAACACATCAATGACTTGACTGTAATCTCACCCAGCTCTGGGCATGGCAAACACTTGCTCCAACCACCGGCGGGGTGATTTATCAATGCAAAGCTAATAGCATCAATATGAATCTAACTAAAAATCAATATTTCATTACTAAATTGTTGCAGGGAATGAAGAGGGATGAGAGGGCCTGGATGGTTCTCCTGGGTAGGAGCATCTGGAGTTCAATGTGACAAGATGAGTGATGCGTGACTCTGGGGCGCCGCGAGAGGACACCGAGAGGACAGGCCCAAGTCCGAGAACAAGAGCACTACACACACACACATATACACACTTACTTCTTTTCATCCTGTCCTTTTGCTTCACTTACATACATTTTCTCACATACTAATAAAGCACCCCTATTCCTCCCCTCACTTTCTCACATTTCACATTCCCATTCATGTCCAGATAGAGCCAAAAGGAATAGCACTTTTTGGTTGTTGCTCTTCTCTTTAAAATTAACAAATGGCTGTAATTAAATGGACCATTTCATTTTATGCTTTCCCCTGGAAATCCAGCAAGGGTTTTTGGGAGTCTTACTTAAAAGTCATTCTTATGCCACTCTTATTTTCCCTTTTGGAGTCACATCCACTGTATTAAGTCCAATATATAGTCTTATGACATTTATTGGTTTGACAAACTTCAATGTTTTTCTGCAGAACATTTAGTAAATATAATTTTTGCAAACTGTGCATTAAATTTCACAAGAGAAACATGTTCTCTTTAGAGATTGTCTCCTTATTTACACGGAAAATCAACAAAATATGACCAGAGCACCCACACATACCATACACACACCGGCACATGTGTATGATCCATTCTCTGATTGGTTGGTCTGATTTAAAGAAAAAAAAACAAAAACAAAAAAAAAAACAACAAAACAAAACAAAACAAAACATACAAAAAAAACAACAAGTTGATTTAAACGTTAGGCTTGGGTGGGGCTAAACTGCTCTAGGCTAAACAAATGTACAGTCTTGGGAAAAGTTAGGATGCCCCATGAAAACTTTCTTTTAATGGTCAGAGTTCAATATAACTAGGCACATAAAACTGAAGAATTTAATTTAAATTATATAATTTGTAAAATTATGTAATTAACAGAAATACAATGTTCATGTGAGGAAAAAGGCCACACCCACATTTATTGCTACTTAAAATGCCTAATATTAGAATCAGGTGCAGATGATTAAACTGTCTTTATTGAGGACTTTGAGGAGCCTGTCCTATTTAAACCTCAGGCCTTAGTTTGGTTTGCTCTTGATTTTGAGTGGGATCACCATGGCCAGATCCAAAGCTCTCTAAGGCCATCAGAAAGACACTGTAGATGCACATAAGTACATAAGAGCACATAAGAAGGGATTTAGAAAGATCCAGAAAATAATTTACAACTGAAACAACTGGCAACATGGCCAGATGAGTCCTAGTAATTTCAGTCCAAGAACAGACAGACATTTCTTTTTGTTTAAAAAAATCTCCAACAATCCTACAGTGTCATCACTGTATCTTTGGGTAGTACTTTCCACAGTTGATGCCAAAGTACAGCATCTATCATCAGGAAGACACCAAACCAAAGTTTAATTTTCATGGGGCGTGTGCAAGAAGGAAGCAATGTTTACATTCCTGTAAACTACAGTGCTTGATATGGACCCTTTAAACACAAGCATTCATTTTTTGGAGAAATAGCTAAGACTATTTTGTCAAAACAGAAAGTGCAGAGGATGTGTCCTTATTTAAACGTAGAAAAACGTTATATATTAACCTGTAAATTAAAATATATTAAAATATTTTGCAAGATATTTTCATACTTTGATGTACTTTTATTTGTCAAAAAAATTTGAGAAGTATTTGTGAGAGACACACATGCCAGTTGTTATTTTCAGGTACAAATTAAGAGACTTTAAATATTTGCACATTTTTCACCATATATATTGGCTTAAAAATACTAAATAATACATTATAGCTCAAAAAATGTGGAATTTGATCTGCCAAAATTACCATTAACATTAATGATTAGCATTAGATTTCCAATAAATAAGCCCCACCCACTCTAGCTGATCAGTCAGAGTCTGCATGCAGGTTGAGCATGTACATATGGACAAAGCAGCGAACATGCACCGGAATGCTGGATTACTTATAATTCGTCACACAACAACTGCCATGGTTAGTTAGGGTAGATTTTCTAGTTTGATATGTCATGATATGTGTATCATGTCTGTAGGTTACTCAGATCCTGAGTTCTAAAGCCTAGAAAGCCAACAAAGTGTGGCTCTTGGGTTCTAAGGGTTAATATATATGCTTATGCACCCAATCTTCTAATCTGTTCTAAATTGGCAGATCTTGATCAAAAGGCATCTTCGGCTTGTGTGGGTGGGGCTGAACCTGCATTACATTGGATTTCTCCTTTCAATGGGCCCTTTAAACGTCGGCATGTGTTCTCCTGGGTCGAGACTGGTCAGCTGGTCAACCTGTGTGTCAACCAAAAGTGTTTCACATTCACATTGCATAATTCCTCTCTTTCCATCACATGCATAATTTTTCACATCACATGCATCCACCCCTCACTGCCTCCATTTGAACCATAGCAGCATAGCAGGATCTGCTTCAGCATATTCCTCTGCTCTTCAAACAGCAGACATTTAGACTATTTACCATTTAAACACTTGCTGTATTTCTGTCTGTTATATATATATATATATATACTCACAGCCTGTGAGAATGCTTTAGACATGCACGGATTGACATCCCTATGTTTTTAAAGCCCCGGGGCAAACCCTCTGGAGTTCAAAACTAACAGATTTTCTGGTGATGCTGGAGAAAGCAGAGGGGGGAGAAAAAAGCAGCAGCATTTGATCTCTGAAGAAACAGCGGTCTCACTAATGATGATATGCAAGCGCTAACTTCTTGAAGAGAGAGGGAGGAGAGGGAGAGAGACAGAGAGATGGAAGGAGAGAGAAAAGCAAAGTATGACAACTCCCAAAGGTGAGATCTGTGCCAGTGATTTGTTTGCTCTTCCTTCAGGGCTTTGAGAATGAGTTTATTTTTCCTGATATCTTTCCATCTTATTAATTCTTCTCTTTTAAGGTCAAGTTTGTACTAATATCTCCCCCCCCCCCACACACACCCCCACCCACCCCCTCCCTAAATAAGGTCCCCGGATGGACATGTGCATGTCGGAGTTCTAAGAGACAGCTGTAAAGGAGTGTGCAGTGAAACCTGGAAAGACATGGGATGGGATGCAAAAAGTCACGTCCCAATCCAGAGATGTTCTGTAGTGCGGTGGGCATGATCAGGAGCCTTCCATCGGAGTAGTAACCAAACCCCATACCAGCCGCCATGGTATTAACTGCAAAGACCGCCTCAGCTTGAGCACTATTGGAGCGGATTAAAGAGGGAGGGTGGTGGAGGGGGGATACTTTGGTTATAATTATCAACGGGGCAAGAAAAGCAGGTGTTTAGGAAGTGAATTAGCAGAGGGATACAGAGGTGCTGTGAACAAAACTGGAGAACATGAGAGAATGAGCGAGAGGGAGGGTGGAGGAGGATGAAAAGGGTGGGAAGGAGGGAAACCATGCGGTAAAAATCTACCAAATTTGTTGCTCGGACTTTTGGTTCAATTTTGGAGTGCTTTGGAGGCTCTTTCCATTTAACACGTGATTAAATAGCATGAAAGAAGGGGTGGATCTGTTAAAGAAGCATTGTGGGAACTCTACCCTCCCAGCAGATGTTTGTTCGTAGGCAGACCAGGGAAGTGTGGGCCATTTTCCCAGGAGGGAGAAGTGTGGAGGTTTTTGGGTGTTAAAAAAAAATACACAAGGAAGAAGACTACGGTGCTGGAGAATTCTCGTTATTCTTTTAGATCTTGTGATGGTTGCTACAGAAATATTTGGAGCAGCATAACGGGTTTGGGACTTTGCGTCAAATGTGTTCTCATCACTTGTAAAACAGGCTAATCAGTTATTAGGCAGGTTGTTCACTATCACAGTGCTGTTCAACAACACTTTCCAACTGAAACTGTTTCCTAGTTTATTTACTGACGTTCATGTGAGCAAGGTTGATTATCTGGTTACCACACGCGAAGCATTTATTGGTCTGTACTATATCTGAAAACCTTTAGGCTCTGGGCACAGGCACAAATGAGTCTCTTTTGGTTAGGTGCTTGTGTGTTACTTAGTGAGACAAGCTGGCAGAGGAAGTACTCTGAAAAACGTCACACCAGGCATTCATGTGGAAATCAGTTCACTGTACCAACAACCTAAACATAAACAGCTACCCTTCTTCGTGTCAGCAACAGTGTACCTTGGTGATGCTGGCTAACAAAGCAGCATAATGCTACAGTTCATACAATGTTCGAGAATGGCTTGAGGAATTTGACAGGTGTTGCTCTGGCCTCCAAATCGTCGGATCCTATGACGTGAATTTGTGGGATGTGCTGAAACAAGTTGGATCACCTTTAATGCAACTTTAATGTCTTGTAAGTACATATTTCAGAGGTTGGAGCTGCTTTGGCAGCACATAGAGGACTATAAGCCTAGACAAAATGTGGTTGGTCAGATACAATATAGTAAAAGTCCAGATTTTCCTCTCATACATTATTAGTGCTGGTGAAGTCAAATGCAGGTTAACTATAACAATCTAGCCCCTACATATATTTTTAAAAGTATTATACGGATGAAAAGCAGTGACAGCTCTGTGAGTGGAGTTACTGTACTAACAAACCTAATCATTTAAGTGCTTTCCCTGCTCCAAATGCATCAAGCCTTCGCATCATTTCCATCAGCTGGAATGAGTAACTCCAGTTAAAGTGGGTTAACCTTGACGACAGAAGGGAATATAACACAACATAATAATGGAGCACAACATAAAGATGATGGAGAATGTTAAAAACAGTCCATGAAAAAATCTCTTGACGCAGTGAGTGTAACCTCCAAGAGGTGGGGATCCTCCCTTGACCCCGAGGCCATTATGAACACCAGACCAGGAGAGGCAGTCAGCGCCTATAGCCCCCTCTCTGCCCTGTGTGGCAGATGAACAGACAGAGGGCCTCACCCCATGCTGTAGGACCCCCGCACATTCCTCCAGAAGTGCGACTGCCCTGGCGGATGCACCCACTGCAATCATGGGCACACCTGCCCGGCTGTAAACACCACAACAAGGGTCAGTGGCAAGTCTGATGGGGGTAGGACCCCTTGCTTCGGCTGGGCCGCAGTCTCTGGGTAGGCCTTATGCTGGGCGCCACTATCAACCAGCGCTTTGCAATCTCCAAACAAAGGCAGACGTGGCCCACTCATGTCCGCTCTTGTCCATTCTTCCCATTGACTTTAACTGGCATGTCGGGTGCCAAAGGGCATTAGACATCCAGACAACCTGAACAATAGAGGACTGGTCGGAAACCAGCAGCCATGGTCAGCATCCAGCAGCACAACACGTGGTGCTCTGAAGGGTCCTGACCCATGGCTGTGGGGCCAACAAGCTCGGCTGAAGTTATTCATGTGAGTCCCTATGCCTCGCCATCTCCCGGCTCTCCACGTGAAGTGGCGACGTTTAAAAGGCCTAACCCTGCTACACTTCGTGCTTTAATTGCATTATCCACTTTAACATTAGCAGAAGTTTATGCCATTGCAGCATCTCGCCACGGCGGCCAGTGCATAGATCTTGATTTAGGTGGAGAGGCGGCTGGGGCGCTGAAAAGCCCAGTCTGCTCCGATCTGACAGCTCTGCTGGCTGGCCTCGGCTGCTAAGCAGCGTGACTTTAGAACATTTCAGAGGTTAAACAACACAAAAGTTCAACATTTTGCCACTGTGTAAGAAAAGCAAAAACCATTTGAAACGTTTTGTTTGCACCATTGCTTCACCTCAAACGTTTATGAAGCCCGCTAACTGTATTTTATGCTAGAAGATGTGATTCACTTTCTGCTTTTCCTCTTTCCGCGTTTTCCTTCTCTCAACTTGACAGGCATTTTGAGAGGCATGATTTCCAGGACTTGCTATAGAAGACCTGAAGTGGATCTTGGCATATCATTAGCAACTAAACAAATGTTGAAAGTATGGCTAGGAGAACTGGGCAGAACAGAAGGAAGAATAAAAAGTGTCATTTTTCTTTTTAGCGGCTGAGCTGTCCGTCGTCTCATACAGTAAGTCTTTGGCATCATGCGTTTTCCTCTGGACAAAGGGAAAGAGGCGAGAGGATGAGGAGAATTGAAAGTGAAGAGAATGGGGAAGCAAGATGCGAAAAGGAAGGAAAGAGAAGAGAAAGGAGGTGAGAAAGTGTGAAAAATTACACACACACACACACACACACTATACCATAACATTATGACCATCTTCTTGTTCCTACATTCCACTTTATCAACTCCTCTTAGCATACACTGGTAGGAACACTGTAGTCAATACGTTCCTCCGCATACTTTATTAGCCTCTATTCACCCTGATCTTCAGAAGACAGGACCCCACACGACCACCACAGAGCAAGCATTATACGGGTGGTGGGTCATTCTCAGCACTGCAGTGACACTGACACAATGGTGGTGTGTAAGTGTGTGATGACCCAGTGCAGTTGATCAGACAATACTGCAGTGATTAAACACCTCAGTGTCACTGCTGGACTGAGCAGAAATATTCAACAGCATAATGTGAGCAACAGTGTGAGCACCGATGAAGGACTAGAGGATGACCAACACAACTGTGCAGAGCTTCTGTCTCTGAGTTTATGTCTACAAGATGGACCAAATAGGTACAGTGGGCAGTGTTTAAAAATTCCAGCAGCACTGTGTCTGATCCCTCATATGGCTGAGAGAAAAGGCGAGAGAGAGAGAGAGAGAGAAGAGTGGGGAGGGCGAAAGTGAGAGAAGTGTAGGAAGAGAGAGAGAGAGAGAGAGAGAGTGTAAATGGGGCAAAAGAAATTGTGAAGAAGGACAGAATGAGAAAACAGGAGAGTGAGAGACAACAAGGACAAAGGGAAAATATACAGATTAATGAGAATGAAAGATTAGAAGAAGTGGGGCAAAGAAAGTGAAAGACATGGACAGAAAAGAGTGGGAAAAAGACAAGAGCACAAAAGGAAAAGATAAGGGGGCAAATAAAGTGAGAGAAAAAGAAAACAATGAGAAAATGGGAAAATGTAAAGAAAGAGTAGCGAGAGACAGAGGGGGAGAGTGCAAGAGGGAAAGCGAGTGAGCGAGCGAGCGAGTGAGCGAGCGAGCGTCCTCGAGCACAATCGATCTTTGTTGAACAAACTCTGAGCAGATGGCGTTGCGCGTTTGTGACACATCGCCTCCCACACTGCTGATTGACTCACCGTTTGTCACGATCGTGATAGATTACCCTGCACAGAAGCGCTACTGTACGAGCACCAAACAACTAAATATAAACAAGCCTCCATTTGATCCTTTATTGCCACTGAGAACTGAGGATCGTTTGATTCCTGAACCATATCGATCCGCGAATGAGAAGCAGAGAGATTGTGAGCAGAGGCACAGTGAAGAAAACAGCGTCAACAGCAGTCTTTAAGGGGACTGATGAAGTCCAGCACTCTGGTAGTTCGCTGCCCAACTGAATGAGGAGGCTGTTTTGTTTTATTTCCCCTCGTGTGCTCCAGCTCATGGGGCCTTGGTATTACATTATAGCCTACTAGATACACATTTGAGCACGTAGTGGGGGGGTGGGATGGTGGATGTGGGGATAGAGAGACCCAAGGGTTTGAGATAAACCTGAATGAACGTACTAGTCCAGAGGGCAGAGAGGGAGATAGCAAGTCTCATCACTGATGAGTATCAGCTGTGCAGCTCTCGGCTGGATGTTCTCCAGAGCTTTGGTAGCTGTGCTCATCCCTTATCACGCCTGTCCACCTGTCACTTGGCCTCCATCTACTCCCTGCTGTATTCATCACCGCACACACACATATACACACACATAAGTGCAAGCCTGAGAGGCCTGCTGTACACACTCTGCCCCATGCGTGCCAGCTTCCACAGATGCAACATTCTGCCTCATGAGCACAGATTGGCCGTTTTCTGCTTACCATCTCACACTCGTGTTAACAGTAGCTTCACAGACTGCAACTCCGGCGGTTGTGTCAAACCAACCCGCTATTTTTACGCTCTGCACAGAGTAGTAAAGAGTTGAGCAAGAAGAAGAGGAGGAGGGGAGAGAAAAAAGCCAGCGATCTCGACACTTGTACAGGCTGTTTAAAACCACAGGTCACTTTCTTACGGTATTAAAAAACAAGCAGCTCTGTTGTGACACTTTTAGTCAGGCTGCATAAAAGTACCCCCTCCTCCTCTCTCCTTTTGTGATGTTCCATGAAAGCTCACTGGTGACTTTAATGCTCTCCCCCATCCTTCTTCCTCCCTTAAGCCTTGGCCGAAATAAAGTCCTTCCCCTGAGGAGACGTTGGCATTAGAGTCAAGCCAAAGTCGCGATAGTGCCACCAGTACCGCGCCACCCGTTTAGCAGCTCTCTCTGCTCTCATTGACTCGTCTGGATTAGAGCTGTGCATGTTTCTTTCTGTGTGTGTGTGTGTGTGTGTGTGTGTGTGTGTGTGTGTGTGTGCGTGTGTGTGTACGCACGTCCGTATGTGTGCCTATATGAACCACTCTCTTCCTCTTCCTCAACGCTATCCACAGCAACAGAATGGGGTCAGGGGCGTGTTAGGAGCGAAAGGCATGGAGATTGGGCTAGATTAGCTCATTTTTGAAGCCCCCTTCTTTGTGCAGATCGTTCGTTTTGACAACAAATATCCCCCGGGCCGGTCGGTGACGGCCACTTGGGCGACGTGGCCAAAAAAACAACGTGTTGATTTCGATCCGCTCGTTCTCTCTCTGTCCATGGTGGTTATGTAAATAAACTTGTCAGACATGGGGGTGAGGGTGAGGAGGTGCGGGTTAAAGCTAATTTCAAACCTCCCATTTCAGATTATGTCAAAGAGAGGGAGAGAGGGAGAGAGAGAGAGAGAGAGAGAGAGAGAGAGAGAGAGCAGAAAACGAGTGACCTTTCAAACCGTATGCCATCTCTGTGGCTAATTTGCTTGCCCTGGTGCTAAAGTCTCTGGTCAGTCATTTTAAGCATGCAGGCACGCTTTCGTTGTCCGTTTCTTTAGAAAATCACAGTGAACGGTCCAGAACGTGACCTGTGGTGGCAGGGAGACAATGGTCTGTTAAACGATGGTGATATGTCGCTGTGAAAGTGACTGAATTTGCTTTCGTTAATGCTCTGCTAGGCTAATGCTAGGTTGCGTCGTTGCTGACGATGACTGACTGGCAGTGGGCCTGAGGTTGAACTTGCTTGAAGCCCAATCTGGTGTAATCCCTTTGCTTTTCCTAATTCTTTTCATCCATTATTTTGCCATTTTTACTTGGTTTATCATGCTCAATGAAAGATACTTTTCTCTTCCCATCCGTTCTTTGACTTTGTAGTTTTTCAGTTGTGCTCGAACACCAGTTCAACACTGCCGTATCATCTGTCTTTGCTAGTGAATAATATGGTGGCTGATGTTCTTTATTCTGCAGGTATAAACGGAGGAAAACCTGGAAGAAGTTTGAACACCAATTCAAAAGAGCCACATTTCTCATTTTCTCTGTTGCCACATTAATCCCTGTTGTTTTTACTGCTGTTTAATTTGCTCATACGGTCTGTAACTTTCTTTCTTTCTGATTTGATGCTAATTTTCCTGACCATTCTCTTCCTCTATAGGTCCACAGTTACAAATTGTGTACGTCTCAAGAATCCAACTCGGCCTTTTTTCTTTTTCTCCCATTTTGGCAAAATGGAGAGGCTTTTGTGCTTCCCATAATCTCCTCATCCATCCTTTTCCACTGTAAGTCTACAGTTGAACAACACTGGCGAGTCTGCAGTTGAACAACACTGCACTCAAAGCCCAACCCTACACGGCCATGTTTTTTCCTCTTTTCTCCCTTTTTGTCTTTGCTGGCCAAATGGAGGCTTTGTCTTTCCCTTAATCTCCTCATCCATCCTTTTACTCTCCCCTTCACCCCCCCCCCCCCCACCCTTGTGTTGTTCTCATTTGAAAGAGAGCTTCGCATTGCTCTTTTGTGTCCACTCCTATCCTCTTTTGTTCTCTCCCCCACTCCTGATTTGACCGGATTGTGGGAGAGCGATGATCGTGTTGCCTCAGGTAAGATTTTGTAGGTTTACATATCAAAGTCACTAAATATCTTTTTCTCTCACACACGGAGGGGTGGGGGGGTGGGATCAAGTCTCTCTCTTTTTTTCCTAACGGGGGATTGTTTGTGTAAGCACATGAGAGGAACAAATCCAGCGAAACAAAAGGGATTATGGGGCTCTGTCGCTGTTGTGTTATTTATCTATTTCACTCTTTTTTTCTTTCTTTCTTGCTTTCTTTTTTTTCCCCTTTCAGGGCGAAGTGTCAGTGTCACAGAAATCAGCATGCACAACACTGAGTAAACACAGGGAACAGGGGAAGGTATTTGTAAATGGCAGGGTAAGGAGTTGATCTCTCAACTCTTCGTATGCTTTAATGTTCACATCACACCGTCTGCTCTCCTCTCTTCTCTGCAGTCGTCTATGGTTCTCCCTCAGAGACAGACAGTCATGAAGATCAGGTTTATTGGTAGCCTTTGTCAAATTGAGTAAGTTATCTTCAGACATGAAAATATAATAGATATCAGTTCATTTAGAGCAGAAACAATATTCAAATCAAATCTAATGAAATGTATTTGTATAGTGCTTTGTGCAACTGTCTCAAAGCATGTTTGCAGAAATTCAGCAGTCGAAAAAAATGATCAGCCACACATAAACATAAACTCCCCGAAGGTGAGAGCTGCGAGGAAAACTCCCTCAGAGCTGGAGGAAGAAACCTTGGGAGAAAACTCACTGGTCAGACAACTATAGATTGGTTATTGATCACCACATGTCTGCTGTTATACTGAGATGTACTGAAGTAAAGGCAATGGTTTAATGATGGTCCTAATAATAATAACAATAATAATACTAGCAGATAAGTAGGGTCAGTGTCAATTTCTAAATTGGTCAGTGATGACAGGTGGGCAACACATCTGAGGCAGGTAACAGTAGCAGGAAGGTTGACACCTGTTCTGAAACAGGTAGCAGGAGACCCTGGTGTCAGCCTTCCATCGATGTGAGCCTGGATAGGAAGGCAATTATTGAGTCAGGAAAGGGTAATTTTTTTATATTTCTGTTCTAAACTAATTATAGTTACTAATATATTATTATTTCCTAGGACATATGATCACAACCAGCTGTCAAGACATGAAATGTGTTCATGAAATAATACAGTTAACCACAAGTGAGACATACTGTTGCTCTAGACAGGTTTGTGAAGGTTGTTAGGTTGTGTGCTACTTGTGGTATTTACAGAGATGCATTTTGGATAACCTCTGTCTGTCCCAGGAATTTACACTGATTGCCAGATATGTTGGTTTGTGATTGCCATACGTTGGGGTAACGTAATTTTTATCAGAGCATCTCAGTGATTTTAGTGCCACTAAAATGTGCCATGTCAGTCATTGTTCTTGACTACGAATTCTGCAGTCAATAAAAATTATGGACTCTTTTACCTCTTGTAAAATGAGCTGTACAAATAACCTCAGGTTCTTTTAGTACTTCTCAGTCCTAAGACGGTTGAGAAGGCATTTCATTTCATTGTCCATGACACAGATACCTTGGGTTCTTCAAATTGGTGGTACACATTCACACCTACTGCTGACACTGCCAAAACTGCGGATGAAAAGACCAGAATAGAATGCCACCATTGCAACAGTTCAATTTCCTCCCTTCTAAATTTTTCACCATTAACTTTGAGTGGTATCGTTGAAACGTGGAAGCATTAAGGAATGAGAGCAATTCAGCCATGAAGTGACAGACCTCATAAAATTACAAAGTCGGTCACAGATTGCTGAGAGGCAAAGTGCATTGAAGTCAACAATGCTCTGCTGACTCAATAACTGTGGAGTCCCAAGTCTCATCTAGCATTAACCTTAGCACAACTGTAAAGTTTGGTGGAGGAGGGATAATGCTATGGGGTTGTTTCAGGGTTTGCCTAAGCCCCTTATTTACAGTAAATGGAAGTGTTAATATTTCCAAGACATTTTGAGCTGTTGTATTTTTCCAACTTTGTGGAATCTATGGGAGAGAAGTTTTTTTTTCTGCTCATAATGTCTCTGCCATCGCAAAGCAAGATTCACAAAGCATAGACGGGTCTGCATAGGGTAGAGTCTGGCGTGGAATGTGTGAAGTTTAGTGTTGGCAGAAAAGGTTGTCATAAACATTCCTGCCAGTGTAATATGTATGTGTACCAATACTGTTGTCATTGTATACGAGCATATTATATTATAAACATTATATTAGGCATTAATACATTAAAGGCAGAAAGCAGTCGACTCAATGGAGTATGCCCATAATTTCACTCCTCTTGGCTTCTTGTTTAATCTATAGATTAGGCTTCCATGTGGTGAGCGGCAGATTTAAACCAAATATTGAAGCAGTCGATTTCATTCCACTGTGGTAATGACCAGTAGGGGGCTGGAGGAGCATGGTTTACACATGTCCCTGTCATGATCCTTTCACATCAACATGCATTTTATTTGATATCATTTGTTCCCATTTATTTAACTTCAAAATGATCAAAACAGTCATGTACAGCACAGCTTTAACTTGTACATTGTTTTTATAGAGTGGAATAATCCATATCCATCCATGGTGTAAGAATAAAGAAACATTTTGGTCTGTATAGCTAACATTTTTGATACTTTGACATTCTCCCCATTTCAGAACAGAGCGATTTATTTCCACACCATGGGGACGCTTGTGTGATGTTCCAAAAGTGAGGGTTAAAAGATATAATGCTATTGATTTCCTTGCGTCTTGTACAAGTGGTGTTGCAATATAGGGCAGTGACTGAGTGATTCTGCAGAGTGTGTGTGTGTGTGTGTGTGTGTGTGTGTGTGTGTGTGTTCTACATCAGAGCTGTGCTGAGCAGATATGACAGTGTTTTGATACGGTCATCATGTCCCTCTGCTTGATTCTTTGTAATGCTCGGCTGTCAGACTGGGGTGCTCTAATAGGACCCATATGGGTCCAAGGTTAGCGGGACACTTGCGCTCTTAACACTACAGAGAAAGTGAAGTATTAATGAATCAAGAAGCTTCCATCAAAGACAACTGTGCTCTTTGATAGCTCTTAAAGTGTCAGTCAAGGATCGCTGCAACTGGTAGGCGTCGATGTGCTAGTGTGAAAACAGAGCCTTTCAATCAATTGTGTTGTTGGACTGCAACCCCTAAAACACACTTAGCCATTACACTTAGAGCTGCTCCCAGACTGCCTTTAGCATTGTTTTGGAATGCCAAAGAATTGCAAAGAATAGAGATGCGGCTAAGCCGGTCAGCTGATAACAAGCTAAGCTGGCCACAGCCATTAAGATTTGTTTCTCTGCGTGTCTGTGTGTACACACTTCTGTGCAGCAGCTTTGATTAGTCCGATGGGAAACACATTGTTGTGTAATTGCCCACTCTGTGCTCCATGACAACAACACATCTTTCAGAGTGAGATATAATCAGTAGGGGGAACATAATGCTAACATCCATGTATCACATCATAAAAAAGTTATTTTAGAGCTTTCATAATTGCTCTTAAGTGAGATATTTTCTTCATAGCTCTGTTTTAAGAATCCCCTGCCCCTACACATCAAACAAATTAAGTTTTAAAGGTTAAATGGGAACTCAATTGATCAAAATCTCAGCATAATTACCTGGCTATGATATAAACAAAGACATTCAAAAAGGTTTGATGTGAAGTGTGCAATTACACAGTACACTCTTTACCAGATATCTTACATTGCCTGGAACTCCCCGGCATTTTAATAGTGAGTCCCTGATTTCCACAAATGTATCTTCATTTTTTGCACATTTTGTCGTATTCCAAAATGGATTCAATTAAATTTTTCTTCCATATTTCTACACACAATAACCCACAATGACAAAGCGAGGAAAGTTTGTTTGAAATCATTGCAAATGTATATATATATATATAACAAACGTACAGTGCTACAAGCTTGGCACACCTCTTTTTCCCTGTTTCTCCCATTCTTCTTTGCAGAACCTTCCAAGCTCCATCAGATTGGATGGGGAACATCAGTGCACAGCCATTTGTAGATATCGCCAGAGACGTTTAATTGGGTTCAAGTCTGGGCTCTCGGTGGGCCACTTAAATACATTCACAGAGTTGTCCTAAAGCCTCTCCTTTGTTATCTTGGCTGTGGGCTTAGGGTTGTTGTCCTGTTGGAAAATACACCTTCATCCTAGTCTGAGGTCCAGAGCACTTTGGAGCAGGTTATCATTAAAGATGTCTCTGTACATCACTGCAGTCATCTTTCCCTCACCCTGAGTAGTCTCCCAGTTCATGTTGCAGAAGAAACATCCTCAAAACATGCTTCCACCACCATGCTTCACCGTAGGAATGATATTGGCTAGGTGATGAGCAGGGCCTGGTTACTGAAGTGCTGCAGAAATGGTTGTCCTTCTGAAAGATTCTCCTCTCTCCACAGAGCAATGTTGGAGCTCTGTCAGCATGACCATTGGGTTCTTGGTCACCTTCCTGACTAAGGCCCTCCAACCAGGATCATTCATTTTGGCTGGGCAGCCGGCTTCATGAAGACTCCTGGTGTTTCCAAATTTCATCCATTTACAGATGGAGGCCACTGTGCTGATTGGAACCTTCAATGCAGCAGATATGTTTCTGTACCCTTCTTTTGATCTGTCTCAATACAATCTTCTACAGACAATTCTTTAGACTTCATGGACTGCTTTGTGCTCTGACATGCATTGTCTATTATGAGACCTTATATAAACAGGTGTGTGCTTTTCTAAATCATGTCCAATCAACTGAAATTACAACAGTCAAATCAAGCTGTATAAACATCTAAAGGATGATCAGTGGGAACAAGATCCGCTTGAGCATGATGACAAAGGCTGTGAACACTTATGTACATGGTATATTTTTATATTTGTAATTTTTGTACATTTGCAAAAAATTCAAACAAACTTTTCTAACTTTGTCATTATGGGGTATTGTGTGTAGACTTGAAAAATGAATTTAATCCATTTTGCAATAAGGCTGTAACAACAAAGTATGCAAAATATAAAGCACTTTCTGGATGCACTGTATATAAATGTTAAGTAACAGTTTAGGACTTAGAATTTAGAATCAGCCTGTTTTTCAGTCCTGTTCTGGTTATGCTGGAGTTCTTTTCAAACAAGAGATACCATTGTTTGAACTTGATAATATGCATATTTTCAACTTTGTCAAGCTAAATACCATTTTTCATTCTAGGGCACCTTCATAGAAACAATAACAATTACAGCTACTTTAATTCAGAGGCTCCAATATAGGCTGAAAGATGTATCATATGGGTCTTTATATGTGCTTTATTGAGGTAACATTTCATTTAGGTTGTAAGATTCTTCTAAAATAGGGGAGACATTTCCTGGACATATCCTCTATTGGTCTACATGTACCTGCACCCACATCAACCATTGGTCAAACTGCTTTTCACCAAAGCAGATTGACCACAGCCTAAAAAGCCTTAACATAAATGTAAATAAAGTCTAATCCATTTGATTTTACTTGACTTTTTATTTTATTAAGGTATTTCTTTATTATTATATATATTTTTTACAATATTATATTCATATATATATTATTAAAATGTGTTTTCTTATTATTTTGTTATTTTATTTTAAGACATAAGCTGAAATGGATGGAGGTGATTTAGGCTTGCCATTTAGAGATGTTTAACTCCTTACTAATTTCAAACCCTGTCATGGTCCAACAACTTAGGCCTACTTGAAGCCCTCCAACCACTACATCCTAGCAACAGTAGATGTCTATGTGTCCCAAGTGTCCTCTTTTTTGAAAACCAAAATATGGTCACCAAACAGTTTGTTTATTCTATCTACAAAAACATCTGTAACACTTCATTACTACACTTCAGTTTCATCATTTCTTTCCAAAACATCCCGCTCTCCACAAAAAAGAGTCATGCGTGTGTTAACGGAACAAGTGCGTTAGGAATCACGTGTGTGTGACTCCCTTGTGCCTTTCGAACTCAGCTCAGCTTGAGATCTTCACGGCCCTGTGTCCGCACAGTGGAGAAGGGGAGGAGGGGGAAGACAGGGCAGGAGAAGAAAGTGAGAAACGTCTGGTCCTTGTCGCTCTGCCGTGTTGTTGTGAGTGCGTCTGTGCTCGGCATGCTGGGACGTGTAGTCCCCTGGGTCCATGCAGGGAGCGTGTTGCCTCTAATTGGGCCTGTTAGGGTCAGCAATTAGCGGGCAGCCGTCAAGAAACCCGGCGACGGCTCCCTCTTTCATTGCGGTGCCAGTCTTCAGCAGAGGAAAAGAAAGGGGTAAAGAGACAGAGATGTAGAGAGAGAACGAGAGGCTCGAAGACAATAAGCTCAACATTAGCCTGCTGTATTCCTATACATGTGCACATTTGAGTATGTGTGTTTGTGTGTGTGTGTGTTTGTGTGTGTAGGGGTGTATGAGTGTGTGTCTAAACAGCGAGGAATGCTGTGATTGAGGGACAGAGCTTAATGAGACATGTTTGTTGCCTAAGGCTCAGAATGTCGCGTCCATCTGTTATTTTTTTCCTGTGATTTTTTTCCTTTTCTTTGCTTGCTTTAAACAACTACAGTAAACCCAATAAAGCTTTCCTTTTCATCCTGCATCTTAGGAAACACTCGCTTTCTAATATACCTGGATAACGTGGCTTTTAACCAGTTGGCTGGTTAATGATATGTATGTATATATATATATATATATATATATATATATATATATATGTGTGTGTGTGTGTGTGTGTGTGTGTGTGTGTGTGTGTGTGTGCGTGTGTGTGTGTATGTGTGTGTGTGTGTGTGTGTGTGTTTCAGGTTGGCTCAGCCATCAGGTGGCAGTCAGGAGCAGCAGCATAAGGTATGATGGCCTGGTTGCCATGGCGACCGCGTGCCGGACGCTAGCGACACTGCTGTAACCATAGCCTGGAGTCATTAGTGAATCTGCTTCCATTATGGCAGCAATAAAAGCAGCTGTGTACTCCCTGTGACAGTGCCTTCCATACTGAGGACCACAGCGTGTCCTTCTTTCACAGGCCACAAATTGCACCAAGAAAATAGCAGCCTTTCAAAACATTTGCTCTTGCATAAACTCTACGAAATGGACAGAATTCAAAAGTTGTCGTTTGAGCTCTGTTTATTTGTCTTGCATATTGTTTTTAATCTGTAATGTTTTTTATTGACTCCAGTGTGTGAATATTGAGGCCTTGCCTTGGGCATAACTAATGCATCTGCTCGTTCTGCCCATTGATCCCAGATCTTTGCTGATACTGACCAGAGAAACAAAGAATTTGGGAGTTTAATGTGGTTACCATGACAACACCATCCTCTTTTTTTTCCCAACCTCTTGCAGAGTCAATGCTTTGAACTCACTAGTTTAGCTCTGTAGTCAACACAAATGAAAACGTGACTTGCAGGTTTATAACAAGCAGATCTGAAGAATTTCAGCTTCCTGAGACCATTTAATCTCTACTGATGACCCAGGACATTGAAACAGCAGTAACACTGAACTACTAAGTAATGCTGTACTGTTAATTACTAATTGTGTAAGGCAATTATTAAAGGTGAAAACGATTAAAGGTGGTCCACCTTTAACTCCCATGTGGGCACAAAAGTTTGGGCCTTGTACATATTCATTCCTAAATGAAAATAAGTCCTCTAACATATTAAGAAATACAAAGTGTTATGGCACAAACACATTGGTGACCATCCAATGATTATGAACAGTGTTAGCTTGCAACTCCTGTTCTACAAAGAACCAGACATCAAATACCAAAGTTGGGCCTGTCCAGTACTTTATAAACCAAATGAAAAATGTTTGTGTATTTTAAAACACATGACCAGTAGGCAAAATTCCTCTAGTATTAAGGATTTTGTTTATTTGTAATTTGTATTTTGGTGTATATTTTAATTGTATTGGATAAGTGCACCATATTGAGGTTTCTAAGTTTGAGGGTCTGTCTGCAGCCCCACACTTTAGTTCAAATCCTCACAGCAATGTTCCAGAATCTATTAGAAAGCCTCGCCCGAATGGTAGAGACAGTCTCACCTTCAAAAGCTGGGGAAAAAAATTCATATACTTTTTTTTAATACTTTTGATTTCATAAGAAACCGTGACTGTCTCAATACTTTTGTCCTCATAGGACATATTGTAATTAGCTGATATATAAGATTTTAATATCATTTAAAGAATTTAAACAGAATTTAATATCTCAGAAAATCATGTAATCATGTATCATGTAATACATTTAGTTAAGTGTATCCACTTTGACTGGCTCTGTAAATAGATCATACATATGCAGATCCCACACACACACACACACACACACACACACACACACACACACACACACACACACACACACACACACACACACAAAGGTTTCCCAAGAATGTTTCTGCCAGATTGCAACACATTATACTTCAGATCACCAGTTTATCACCAATAGAGAAATTAAGGCACCAGCTGGGCGTCAGTATCAGCATCCAAGTGTGCAGGATCTACAGACCCAGCTGCAAAATTTGTGGGCAAATATGCTGCAGGATGCCATACGGAACCTGTATGCCTCCATTGCCAACCGCATCTCATCTTGTATCCAGGCTATAAGCGGACTGTCAACTGAGGGTACTGCAGGGCACTACTTCTTTCAATTGTACATTTTTCCCCTGTAAACGTATCCTTTCACTCTAAAATTGCACTCACCAACATATATCATCAGTTATCACACATATATACTTTCATTGCATGCCAAGAACTTCTGGGTGCATTATTCCTTTGTGCCAATGAGGGTATAAAGGCCCTCTCATATGAAAATGAATACGAAAACTTTCAACAAGATAAAAACCAGTTCCGTTGCTATTGATAAGTACAAAACAAGTTGGAGCCAACATAAATGTTTATGCTAAACTTGATATTTGGGTCAAAATAAAAGGTAAAATAATGATAAAATAATTAAAGGTTATCTTTATCTACCTGAAATGCCACTGGCAAAATAAGATTACTTAGAGCTCTGAGAACTCCTGCTGTGCAACATACACTTAACATATAACATTAAACATTATTTCAATTGAGTGATTTTGATTAACATTTTAGGACTATTAAAACAGTTAATCATGATGCAGTTTGTGAGTGGTAAGTTATCATGAATGAGCTGCAGTTTGAATAGGGGACTGATAAATAGGAGTCAGGTTTGCCTGTGCAGTGCTGAAGATAAATGGTTACATAGGAAATTTCATGAGTGTACAGATGTGTCAGTATCTAGACATGCAACTAACCGTGCATCATCCTGTACTTCGGGCCTAAGCTGGGTTTATGAATGACAGCAACTAATGTTTTTTTTTTTTGTTTTTTTTTTTGTTTTTTTTTTTCTCCCAAATGCCACTGGATCCTTTGAATTATAAGGTTATTAATGTGTTGAATTTGAAATTTTGCAGGTAGGTTAACATCATGTGCACTTTTGATTCTATTGTATAACATCAGCTACTACACTGTGTTCCAGTGTTTCATTAAACTAAGTTTGCTACATGTAAATTGTTGATATATCCGATATGTCAGGAGCGAGCAGACAGAATAAGAACGAGGGTGTGGAGGCAAATGCAGGGGAAGATGATTTAATAAGTAAAGAAAAACAAAGCTTGGAAACAAACAAAACCAGGGAATACTAACTAATACAGACATGGTAGGTAACAGAACAGAAACAAAAGGACTGACAAAGACAGACTGAAACAAAGGGTCTTAAATACAAAACACTGGACACCCCTGAAACTACTGATTACAAAGGGGCATGGTTACAAATGAGACACAGGTGGGAATGGGCGGAGCAAGGGAGGAGACAGAACCAAAACAAACACAAACCATGTGCTAAGGAGCACATAGGGAAAACTGACAGGGAAGACAGGGCTCACAAGAGACAGACATGACACAATATGACACATTTTTTGTGAATATTTCTGACAATTTTACACATTCATAGGGGAGCTCTGAGTTGAATTAACATGTAAAAAAATATATATTGTATTAACTTGTTTGTGCAACGCAACCTTGTTCATCTTTCCCATTGGCTGCTGGCACCACCTATTTACGTAGTGGGAATGGCATCAATGCCATGTTGTTCCCTCCGGGGAACATTACCTTGTTTTGATTGGTAGTCTGGCTTCAGTATTTTAGGTTGTAAGAGCAAGCCACCGTTTCCCTGCTACCCCACAGGTTCTACAGTGTTCACTTTTTGTTTCCACCATCACATACTATACTGTCAGTGATGGCTGATTTTTCTGCATTGCATTGAGCTAAAAGCATGGAATCTTCAGTCAGGCAGAGTTTACTGGCCACATGCACAGCTGTTCACAATTGAATTAATAGTGATTAGAATTAGCTTTGATGAATGCCCCATTAAATACAACAAGATGGAACATGAGGAAAATGTATCAGATCATTTTTGTTCATTTAATTATAAAGAGACAATTGTCATATATTATTATAATTACAAGTATATTTCAATATTTAAAGGCTTTTTTACTTGCTGGGTAATTTAAGTACATGATAAAAAAATTGCTTGTTTGTTGAACTAGTCTTTCAGCTTTTCAGTAGCATTTTTGAAAGCTCCATTGATTTCTGTAAGATAAAAAAATTAGCTACTAGACACTAATACAGGCATAGATCTGGCTATGAATGTTTTAGGTGATCTGTTCACCACAGGCCCTCGTGCACTATAGGCCAAAGTGTGAAATTACACCACTGTCTGAGGCCATATGTGCATCGTGTTCCCTAAAGTCCCTAAAAGTGCAGTTGTTGGAACAGAGCGATCATTCCTATGACAAGATATTCAACTCAGCTCTTACAACTCATACTTGGTGTAAGAGCTGCAAGTCAAAAGAACATTCTCACTTACTCAAAGGCCTCAGCAGCTCCTGCATGACTGTGGGCCATGGCTTGGATTTTTTCTCCCTCTCTTTTTTTTTGACGCTCCTTGCAACATTTGCTGTTGATTTTAAACCAAAGTTGAAAATAGTCGTCACACGCCCCCGTACACCCACGCTCCCAGCATGCGCTGCAGAGGGCCACCTGACCTCCTGCTGCTGCTGGGGAGAGGAATCACCCACACAGCTGATGTATGTGTGCATGTGTGTGTGTGTGTGTACGCTAAACACTGGCAGTGGCCCAGAATAAAGTATCTGTTAATGTACTGCCTCCACATCCTGGAACATCAGCGAGGATGGGGAGGGAAAAAAAAGTTGACACCGCTCCACCACAGGTACGGAGACTTTCTCTTCACTTCGCTCGCAGCACAAAGCTGGCAGAGGCTGCAGAGACAGAGATCACACTTACCGTGCTTTGACCAGTTTTGACTAAATTACAGTCGACGGTTGGAAAGACAATGCATATCGAAATGACCTGCAGCAGCGAATGCCCTTAAACACACACACACACACACACACACACACACACACACACACACACACACATAAACCGCCAGTACTGCCACCTACACAAACATTACAATGTGAGTTACTGTCAAAAAAAAGTTCAGGCAGTTTGAGTCATGGAGGCCCTGTCCACTTACAGGAAAGCTCTTCCAAGCTTGTTTATACAACACTTTTAAAGATATTTCAAACCAAGTCCAACAAGGGATTTCACACTCCCTCTTCCATTCTCAGAATATCTCACTATGAGGATCACTGCCACAGCCTTTTCGGGGTTGATGATGACTGCGCTAGCACATTGAGCAGACCTCATCATGCTTCAATTTGAATCCTCTGCTGCTAATTTTGCCTGTAAACATAATTAAACATAATGTAGGGTATGTAATGTAAACAGGACATGTGTTGGAATCCTCAAGATTCCTGTTTTCTTAACCCTCAGGAGTTGCCAATCATGCCAGGATGGTCATACCATGGCTAGCTCCAGACATCGCTGCATAGAAACAAACTCATTGAACTTGCACCGAAAATGCTGGATTGAAGAACCATGCTAGTTCGTGCTTCATGTTGATAGACCAAGTAGCAACAAAGATACCATAATGTAAACATGATCCAAAACTTGTGCATCTGCAGAAGTGAACAAGTGGGATGGAGCTGCATTTATCTTCCTTACTGCATCATTTCTTGTATGAAGATGCTGAGAAAAGTTCTTGGGCCCAATGCCGATGACATGGTGTTGGAACACCCCATCATTCTGACAGTACATGAGTGGGCACTGGTCAATGACGTGTTTAGGTGGACCAGTGTACCCATCTAATGCCAGAGAACACACCCTACACCAGTATGGAACCACCAGCAGCATACGCAGTGCCTTTTTGACAGATCCATAGCTTCATGAGTTTGTGAGGTGAGGTGCTGTGTCCAGTATTGTGGTGTTCACAGACATACTCATATCCCATGGAAGCTGAAGAACATCACACCAACCTTCTTAATATCCACGTAGGGCTTCGGGTTTGAATGTGGATGCGACTCCTGCCACAGTTTGTCTGTTCGCAAGAGTAATTGCAGGCAGATGCCACTGGTAACAATTATTAAGCACCTGTGGGAAGCCACTGCACTGTCCACTGTGGGCGGTAATACATTGTACTGAGTTTTCCCAGAACAAACATTATACATACAGGGTCAAAAATGTACACACACCCACTTAGATTATGAATTTAGAAAGTGCTGATAGTTTATCTCTTTAGCTGGTAGCTTCTATGTTCTAAAAATGGTTTGACAGCAATGATTGACGTGTTCAACAGTACAATTAGAAAGTCTTAAGCACTTCAGAGTCAGTTGTCATGAGAGCTAAATGTCCAATTTATGTCTTACAGCTTAACGTAAGCCTTTATAAGTGCTTATATAGAGGCACAACTGATATACACTAACATGAAAACCTCCTCATGCCATCAAAACAGCTCTGATCTGACATGTTAGCTGCAAATCCTTTACGTCTTGTAAGTTGCAAGGTGGATAATTCAGTGAGATCACTGGTTGTCCTTTCTTGGATCACTTTTGGTGGGTACCGACCAATCCATATTGGGTATACCCTACAAGACATGCCTGATGATTTGGAGGTGCTCTGTCCATTCAGTATGGCTCTTGTTAAAGATTTCAAGAACTTCAAGAAACGGAAGCCACGAAATGAAGCAGGAGACTCAAATGCCACACCTTCCTTTCTTGCCCCTCACTTGCCCCCACTTGACTTTTACTCACACACCCCTTTGCTGTTTTACAGATGCTGACATTTTGGCTTTCCCTTCTTCCTCCTCACCACCACCAGTTTGGTCATTTGTTCACCCAGTCTGAGAGTTATTGTTACTGCGCTGGTCTTGGGTGTAAGTGGGGAACCAGGAGGGAACGGATGTTTCTTTTTATTTAATGTTGCAATCTGACCTAGACTGGGTTGTAACAGCTCTGCCCCTGCCTTCCATACTCTGCAGGATTTGAGAGGGCACAGAGGTTTCAAGACCTGGTATGATTATGGGGGCAACGGCAAAGGCTTTAATAATTATTAACCTTGAAATTGCACACCTGTGGTCAGAATAAATTTCTTCTGCAGAGTCTTGGGTAAGACGTCTAGAAAGAGCCAGTGTAATGGAATAATGAGTGTTATTCACTTCACCTGTGTGATTAATTAATGATTAATGTTATTACTGAAATGAACTGACTCCAAAATGTTCCGACATGTAGCTTTATGATTGCTGGCCTTCAGCAAAAATGTTCCTGGCTGATGTTTTCTTTCTGTACACATGCCAATAACTTTTCATCCAATTAAATTTCATAAAAGATCTCAAGTTCGACTTGCAAACCCAAAAGTAGCACAGATTGAAAGTTTAGAATCCACACTTTCAACAGGCTGACTTGTGCCAGCAGTAGCTGTGGTGCCACGGAAGCAGGCAGTAGCTCACTAGCTTATCACCGGTGTCAGCAAGGATGGGGGAGAAAGATTGCCGAAAACGGACTCAATTTGATCCGCGGCAGGCTGTGTGAGTGTGTGAGCATGTGTGTCTGAGAGAGCGAGAGGAAGAGTGAGAGAGTGAGTGAGAGGAGAAAAAAACATGCTGGAAATGTGGACAAATGCTCTCGATACCCTTCCAAGTTAATAATGAGGTGTGTGTGTGTGTGTCAGCACACTTGTCGCCTTCTCATCCTAGTTGGAAACTGTGAGGTGCATGCAGCCGACTTTGCCACATGTTTGTGCAGACCTTCCTTTTTCCTCTGCTGTCTACTCCTCCACCCCACACACACCCCAAGCCCCGTAAAGTGGTGCACGTGGGGGGGGGCTGATTGACACACCTTGCATCCCTAATGGACTGGCAGAGGAAGATGGCACCACACAGATTTTTGCCAGGGGGATCCGCCGCAGGCAAACACTCGCTGCTTTACACATCGCCCTGAGAGAGAGAGGGAGTGAGACAGTGAGAGAGGGAGAAATAAATACATCACCCTGCCACTCACCATAAACATCCACACAGACAGTTACACACACTTGCCCACTCATACTCCCATGCCCATACATGTATACTTCAACAACTACACGTTGACATTTTCACTATAACGACAATTGTATCCAAGCATGCCTATGTGATCCTTCACATTCTGTTAGGCTACATTCACAGAGCAGAATCTGATTTATGGCCCAAATCTGATTATTTAGGCAAACATAAAATGATAAAGTTACTGTTTACAGAATGTTTTTTTTTCAGGTAATTCAACTAATTCTCATTATTCACATTTTTGAACATTAGTAAATGAGCTACATCTGAAATTGCTTGAATACTAAGATTTACTAAAATGACCAATCAGAGTGTTTCTGAGCTGAAAACGCCAGACTTTTGATGAGTTGGGGCTGGGGTTGATGACTTGTAATCATTAGATTGACGAACATTTGACAGCAGTCCTAATAAAATAAAATCCATGAATGGTCTTGAATGAAGCATAGAAAACAACACGTAACTGCCCGCAAAGTGTGAATCTCGGGTTTCAAGAGTTAAAAGCACTCTTCATTTTTTCAAACATTTCTTTGGAGGTTGATTGAATCTTATCACGTACCTGTGACAATATACTAGTAAATAAAATATTTGTTTATTATTCTGAATATACAAATCTACTCTTTATTGATGGTTATTAAATCATTATTAAAGCTAAAATACATATAATAATGTCTAGCTCATGAACTGGCAAACTGCACTACAGTGTTATCATCATGTAGCGTCCTTCACGCTTGCCCTGGAGGATGTCCATTATGATTATACCACAGCTTCATTGTTCAGTTGACTCTGAGTGTGTTGGCACATGTTCCGAAGAAACGAATGAAGAAATAAATGGATTGCCCCTTGTCCCAGGTTCCCCACAATGTTTGTGTCGTTTACTCAGAAAGGGCTCCTGTGCCCTGAGAGGATCCAGTTTAATTGCGAAGGAGTCAGGTGTATTACGCTGTATTAAGGGACATTAGTGGGAAAGAGGAATTAGAGCATTCTAGATCCACTGACACCTCAGGACAATCAGGCACTAACTACACATCACCCTGACAGTCGCAAGTCCCCTCACTCACCCTCACCCACCCTCACCCTCCCTCACTCTCTCGCTCTCTTTCTCTCGCTCTCTTTATTGATCCGTCCTTAATGGTCCTGTTAAACACAGACACCAGGCACTTTAGCGCGCTGAGGCCCACTTAGCAATAAAGCTCTCACAACTCTCTTTAGGGGTGAGCGCCTGCCTGGCCACAGCTGTGGCGGGCCTTAGACAGCTCACCTGAGCTCGGTGAGAAAGGTCAGGCGGTCAGGCATTTCACTCTATGGGCTCCCAATGCTGTATTTGGGAAACAGATGGTTATATGGATGGGTTGGTATCCAAAGTTAAGTTCTCCTCATCTGCATTGCAGCTATCATGCTAATATGCTTAGCAAATAGTGATAGCCTCTGAACAGCAACATCCTGCAACCTCCAGGCTGAAACCAACCCTGACTTGCTTTAAATCACATTGAGTTGTTTAGTTCTATGAAATAGACTTGTTTATGTGGTTTTCAGCACTTTACACAATACTGGCATATATGAAAATGGCCAAAAGAGCATCACACAGTAGTAGCTGCCATCCGGAATCCTGTGCTTTCATCGGGAATCCTGTGTTTTGGCCCCATTTTGGAGAAACAGCCTCTCTGTGTTATGATCTAGCCTAATAGAAAAGCTGCAGTATAGCCTTCTGCAGTTGACAGAGCTCTGCTATGTTCATGACATGTAATACATTGAGAAAGCACTGAAATACATCCTATATAGGTTTTGAAACATTTTCCTAATATTTAATCCAACTGAACCACCATGGAAGACCAGCAACATTAACCAAGTGCAAAAACGTAATATAAGCGAACAAGTTCTTCCAGGGTTCTTCAATAAGTGCATTAGTTATACTGTACATGGAAAAGTGAGCTCTAAAAGGACCACTTGAATGCTTAAATGGATTGTCCATTTCTTTCTTGTTCTTTCTGTTAATGCGTTTAAATGTGGGATCATTAATGTACTATTATTTGTCAAACGAAAACAGTGTGGGTCTTTATTATTAAGTGTTTAATTTCTAAAACAAATAGCATTATAATTACAAAAAAAAATTATATATTATAATAAATATAAAAATATTATAATATATTCTAATATTGTAGTTCTGTACAAGTGATTCTGGATTTTGGAGACCTTTTCCTTCCATCCTTGTTTCCATTGCTGTGAATGGACATCTGAGAAGCTGGGAAAAGCATGAAAGAAAGTTTGTTGGCTCTGCTAAAGAAAAATTCAAATGTGAATGAAACCATCCAAAAAGTCGAAGCCTCCAAAAGACACATAACAGACAGCCATTACACAAAGAAAGGTTATGGACATACTACCTGAAACATTATTTTATGATAGCTTTGGAAAGAATTTTGCCTAAAATACATATTTTATATGCACATTCATGGCAGATGACTACAAGTAAGGTGTTTCAGCCAGATTGTCTCTGTACTACACTTTAGCAAATGCGTCCAGGGTTTTCATGATTTCCTTGATTCATACTTGCACCATCCACTGCAGTTAGTGTAATCATTCCTGGCTTTGGGTTAGACTTCAGTGACAAACTAGATAAAGTCACAAGTTTGACTTATGCCAGAAAATAAAAGCTTATAAAACTGCCATTGTTTTTTACTACCACACATTTCTGACGCAAGGCATAGAAGTTCATGTTGATTTTCAATCTCTTTGACTTTGACTTCAGTTACTGATCTTCAAATCTTTGAGCACTGAGATCGTTGTCGTATTTTCAGTCCAGTAGCCCGTGTTTTACCTTAAAATAACAGAATCATCAGAATGTTGTGATGCTCTATTGACTGTAATAGTGAGAAAAGTGTCAATATTATTGCTACTTCGGCTCAATATTAACTTAATATGATGTCACAAACATTCATACATATGTATATATAGTTAATATATAGTTAGGTTAATTTGGGGTATGGTTAGGATTTAGGTTAGAGGAAGGGTAAGGTTAAGTTTAGGATAAGTTTCAATTATGGTTATGATTAAGGTTAAAGTAAGGAATATGTCAAGTTTAGGTTACACTTGGGTTATGGTTAGGATTAAGATTAGAAAAAGGGCTGTAAAGTTTAGGTTAGGTTTGGTTAATGGTTAGGGTTAAGGTTAGTTTAAGGTATAGGTTAATTTAAGGGTAAGTTTGGGTTATGGTTAGGGTTAAGGGTAGTTTAAGGGATAGGTTAATTTAAGGGTAAGTTTGGGTTATGGTTAGGGTTAAGGGTAGTTTAAGGGATAGGTTAATTTAAGGGTAAGTTTGTGTTATGGTTAGGGTTAAGGTTAGTTTAAGGGATAGGTTAATTTAAGGGTAAGTTTTGGTTATGGTTAGGGTTAAGGGTAGTTTAAGGTATAGGTTAATTTAAGGGTAAGTTTGGGTTATGGTTAGGGTTAAGGGTAGTTTAAGGGATAGGTTAATTTAAGGGTAAGTTTGGGTTATGGTTAGGGTTAAGGTTAGTTTAAGGGATAGGTTAATTTAAGGGTAAGTTTGGGTAATGGTTAGGGTTAAGGGGAGAGAAAGGGCTGCGAAGTTTAGGTTAGGTTTGGGTTATGGTTAGAGTAAAGGTAGCTTAAGTTTATGTTACATTTGGGTAATGTGTTAGGAGTAGACATGGGGTAAGGATTCAGTTAAATTTAGGCTACAGTTAAGAGTCATATTCATGTAAAATCTTGTAAGATTACAGTGTCGGTCCACGTGCTACTTTCACTTGCAGTGATGGTTCTCTCTGCTTGTCCAGAAATACATATATAAAGCTTACCCTTTAGGTGTGGCCCAATTTTCCATTCTAATGTTGTTTTAAATGTTTTTTTTTCTCCATGATGGGAACTCATTGTGTACACTTCCTCAATTATTGTTTGTTAAACAATTTAATTTTAGCTCCAGAAATGGTTCTTCTCTTGTTACAAGCCAACTCTTTTCCCCATACTATAGAGTACCATTATGGCTAAGAGCATAACCTCCTCATCCACTTTATTTCTCATTATGCCAAGTGTGCTGAATACTGATGAAGTGAATGCTGTCATTAGTGGATGATGATTCCATAGTAAGCCAGTAGTCCGTGTCCTAATCACAATTCCTATGGCTGAACAGGCAAGACTAGTGTGTCAGTAAGGCAGGGTTTTGCTCGATTTTCATGCTTTCCAAACGACTCTTTGCCTCATCTACAGTTTCATCATTAGTGATTGGTAAGAGCTGGCATAACAGGAAGGTAGGGGGTTGGTGGGATTCGGCCGATGGACTAGGCAAAGAGTAACACAATTCTTTAAAAACGAAACAAAAGATCTTTTCTTTCCCTCTTTTGTGACACAGCCAGCTAAATCTCCTCATCTGGCAGGGATGTAGCGGGAGTCGTGTCTTCGTAGTGTCTTGGTGTTCTACTTTATGGACAGAGAGAGAGGAAGGGAGCATTAAAGAGTGTAAGAGAGAGATATAGACAGTAGGAGAAAGAGAGAGAGAGAGAGAGAGAGAGAGAGAGAGAGAGAATTGTGCAAAGAGGGGGATGACAGAGAGAGAGAGGAAAAAAAAACAAAGCAAAACAAAAGATCTTGTTCTAAAGGCAAACAGTTGTGTTTGCAGTACATTTAGAACAAAGCTCTTTGGGGACTCGTAGCTTTAGTAAAAAAGGAGTTGTGTTTTATTAGTTGAATGATATAAAACATGACAAAACAGCTACTCAGAGAGGAGAAAAGATTCACACGCTCCCACTGGGATTTCTATATAGGGCATGAGCTCTCTTCTCGCGCATTTAGTGAGAAGGAGTGAGTGAGTGAGTGAGTGAGTGTGTGTGTGTGTGTGTGTGTGTGTGTGTGTGTGTGTGTGTGTGTGTGTGTGTGAGAGAGAGAGAGAGAGAGAGAGAGAGAGAAAGTGAGAGACCCAGAATATGTGTGTATATGGGCATGTGCTGGTGTATGCATTAGGCATATTGAGAGTGTGAACTGCAGACTCTGCAGAGGTTTTGAGGCCTAACAGATGAATCCTATGACGGTCCTCCTTCACTTGTTAGGTGCCACAAAAGAACCAGTCTTGCTTCAATGTTTTGTCATATTTGACCACAAATAATAAAAAATATCTTTGACACGTCAACTGACTAATGGCATCAGAAGCATTTTAAGCATCTTTATTTTTAGAATCTGTGAATTATAGGTAGGTAGATATTAGTGCATATCAACAACCTGAATATTTTACTTTTCAATACAACGGTAAACTGTCATAGGTTTCACATTCAGTATAAGTTAAATATTTCAAGCCGCTTTGGTAGTTGGAATAAATTACTAATTGAAAAGTATAAGTACTGTGTCTAATTCAGCACACAGAACCATAAGCATGGTGACGACTGCTGATGATCAACACCCTTGATCATCAACACTCTCCACAAAGGAGGTAAAGAGTGCTGCATCGAGCATATTAATGAAAAGTTGACTGGAAGGGGAAAATGTGTCGGATTGTTAAGAAAATCCTCTTTTGAGGGGATTGTTAAGAAAAGGCAATAGTACATGAACTTCTCCAGGATATTTGCTACAAAAGCCAACATTCCTAAAATCAAGACACTTCTGAATCAAAGACCTGGTTTAAGCAGAAAAACAACTGGAATGCTGCTCAGTGCTCACAGTCCTCTTTTTAGATGAAAGTAAATTTCCTATTTCATTTGGAAATCAAGAGTCCTATAGTCTTAACTCGAGCTCATACAGTCTGGAGGAAGAGTTTCTGAGGATTTAAGGTACCATGTTATCTGCTGGTGTTGGTCCATTGTTTTGAAGATGACAATTTCCTTTCCCAGCAGGATTTGCCACCTTCCCACAGTACCAAACCTACAAGCAAGTAGTTTGCTGGCCATTATACTGCATATTACAACTCTCTGGACCAGAACCCCATAAATAATCAATGGGATTTTATCAAGAGGAAGATGAGAAACACTCGACCCAGCAATGCACTGAAGGCCACTATCAAAGCAACCTGGGCTTCAAAAACATCTCAGCAAGGCCACAAGCAGATTGCCTCCATGCCACACTGCACTGAAACAGTCATGGTAAGGAGCCCCAACTAAGTTCTGTATAAATGAACACCATTTTCTGTTGGATCTTATCAAATATTCTAAGAAGATGAGATACTGGATTCTATGAACTATAAGCCACATATCAAAAGTAAAACAAGGCTTGAAACATGTCACTTTACATATAATGGACCTAAATATTTGCAAGTTTTTGAATTAAATTAAGGAATGAAATTTGTCAGGATATTCAAATGTGCACTGAGATGCACTACTACTGTGAGGATGATTCAGAGGCTACTGTTCAGACATAGGAGAGAGTTCAGAGTATGAGGAAAGAATGTTCTTTCACCAAACATCCATTTCTATCCGGTGCTACCTCAGGAGACACAAAGGCAAAGGCATTCACCCTAAACACTCACAACAACAACAAAAGTAGCTTAGTCTGGCACTGTACTGCTCATTCACCTGTGCTGCACACAATGTAGCACACAGCTACAAAGTGTGTGTGTGTGTGTGTGTGTGTGTGTGTGTGTGTGTGTGTGTGTGTCTGTGATTGTTCCCAGCAGTATGGTGGGATCAATAAGTTCTGATCCGGATAATGATGTTGTCAGTAAATGATCAGAAAGTCTCCAGGGCACACATGGAAAAACACCACTAGTTGTAATGAGTGGGTACTAACTCTATTGTGTGTGGGTGTGGGTGTTTGTATGTGTAGAGGGGTGGGGGCTGCAGGGTTTTCTAAGAAAGCTGGGAGAGAGAGAGAGAGAGAGAGAGAGAGAGAGAGAGAGAGAGAGAGAGAGAGTGAAAATGGGACCTAAGAAGAGAGTATAGATCGTATGAGTATCTCCTGACTGTCAGTCAACCACCTCAGAGACAGAACCTGACCAAGAACTCATCTCAGAGTCCACAGTCAGACCACGGATACAACCCTTCTAATGAGTGCTTTCACATATTTTATGTTGCACCCATTGCTGACACAGACGTGCAAATGTACACACAGCTTGACTAGTCCCTGTAGAGAAGTATTCCCAATAGTATAGGGTTCTTTGGAGCAGATAACTGACATCCGACTGTCCAGAAAGAAATGACAGTGTAGGACTCTCCCCTGCCAATCAGTATTTATTATTTATGTGTACTCTACGTACAAAGTTACACTTATTTTACTGAACACAAATGAGAAGCTTTTTAAGGTTTGATTAAAATGAACTCTTAGAAACTGAGATACACACTTTACAGGCACTTAAATAGTGTTCTCTCAGGATCAGAGCAACCTAAAAACATAAAACACATATCATAACTAACACATTTCATAATAAGACCTGCCTAATTTAATTATGGAGGACACATCATTTTATTATCAGCAAGTAATTCTAATCAGAAGCCATAATACTGATACTTGCATAAATAAATAAATAAATAAATAAATAAATAAATAAATAAATAAATAAATAAATAAATGAATGAATGAATGAATGAATGAATGAATGAACATTCAGGTTTTCATTTATTTGGACTACTGTCAAGCATTTTGAAGACCATATTATTATAAATATCCTTGTCACATTGTAAAAGTCTTGTATTTTCAGCTCAAAACAAACTGGATGATCGATTTCCAAAACTATTTCTGAGACATAAAATGTCTTTAGTACTTATAAGACAAGTAAAGCTGATTTTTGTTCAAAACATGGTCAAATTTTTACAAATATTTAAATTATGTTAATTTTACATCATACTGAGCAGATTAGCATCTCCTGATACAATCCTCCTAACAACATATGGCATGTGTAACTGTCTCCGACATGGTTTCTCGATTTTTTGGCAAATTAAAGTATGTCAAACTATGAAAACATCACACAAAATTAGGATAGGGTTCTAAAGGTTAAAGCTGCAATAGAATGCAAAATGTTACAGTACCGAAACAAAGTACTTGTTACAGTACCGAAAACAAAGTTATGTTAAAATGGCCAATCAGAGCAGAGCACATTCATTATTTACATGCCCACACAAGAAAAGCATGTCCAGCGCATGTCCAACATCCAGGGCAATCACAAAATCAGAGGGAAGGCAAAAATCAGATAAGATCAAACTGGCAAAGATTGAAAGTATCAGAAAATCCAAAGTATAAAGTAATTTTAAGTTACTGGGTTGTAACACAGTATGTGTAAGGAGGTTTCAAAGTCCTGCCGATTGCACACAGATGTGTGCAGGTGTGCAATGTAGGTGTGGCCAGCTCTCAGATCTCTAGCAAGTCTGGTAGATGAGGAAGGCTGGCTTGGGAAGTAGAAGTGGACATAGTCCAAGAAGAACTTCATTCAAATAACAAAGAAGCTTCCTTCTGCCTAGTTACTGTTTAGAAATCTAGTAATAAGCATGTAATTATAAGCTACTGAATTGATGAGACTTGACTATGAGAAAAATAAAATGCTTAATTCTGTTTGATTTATTTCCAAAAGGAGGGTTGCCATTAACCTGAATGTAGAACGACCCTCAGCTATGTTTGGCTTTGATTGTCTGCTCACAGCCTCATGTCTTTGGAGCTGGTCTATCACTGTAGCAGCAAAATGTATTATTTTCTTTCAACAACCCCTGAATTTTCTATTTGCACTCTTCCCTCTGCCTTAACACAATAACAACAGGCTCTGCAGTTTTGCCGACAATACACATACACCTAAATAATTTTGCAACTGGCTCCTAGTAGAGAAAACACAACTTTTAAAATGAGCCTCTTTTAGTAAGCGTCCATGCAATTCAAGTCCATTTGAGGCTTAATGGTCTTGAAATGGGCTGCTATCTAACAGGAATGGCCTGCACTGGATTGCTGCTTGCTACATTATTGATTGTGAGCGTGCTTTGTGGTCACACGTTGGTTGTAGTGTGATACGGGGACTGTAATTTTGTGTATCACAACATGTACTGTCTCTGACTCTTAATGGAATCTTTTGTGAAATGTGCATTTCATCTGCAGGCACACATATAAAGTACAGGCACGCTGCTGCCCCAAGATCACAAACCTCTTCTGGACAGTGTGGGAATTTTGAGATGTCTGGCAACTATGGAAGTACAGAACTTAGTTTAAAGTGGTGGAATTTTATGTTTGTTTTATATTGTTTTTGTAAGAGTTATAGTACAGATAGACATTAAAATGGCCTTGCAAAGCCATTTTTAAGTGATGGCAGTGGATGGTATTAACTAGGCTGAAATAAGCATTTTCCAGCACTTGTTATGACCTTATAAAAGCAGGTATCTAATTGTCTGCTCATTACTTTATTACTTTATTAAGTAACTGGGCTGAAGTAGGCATATATATATATATATATATATATTAGATCTTTATAGTTTCTGACTATACTGTGATTTGTAATCAATCAAAGTCAGCATTAGAATCATAGCTAAAATGCACATGGAAATTAGCAGCTATTGAGAGCTTGTCATAAAAAGTCTTAATGGCTTTTCAGTAAAACAAAATCATACACAAGTAAAGCATGAGAATCAAGACAATACGCTTTATCTAACCCTAAACATGCTGATTGTGTGTTTCCAGAGCATCAGTTTCCTTCTAAAGTAACTGGTAATTGGGATAATAAATGAGGGAAAATCCACACCTTTTCAATTGTGTGTATATTGAAAAGCAGAATAGAAGAGCAGAAAATGACTCATATGCTGGCAAGACAGGCAAACCAGGGTCCTCACATGATTGCCAATAGTTAGATGGTGTGCGGTCTGCTGTGCAGTGTTGCTTACACAAACTATATCTTAATAGAATCACGGCTAAAAGAGAACTTCAATAATTGTACAATGGTGTACAAAATATAATCTGACACCTGTCCTAACACAACCCAGATAAGCAGAAATCAAACAGTTTGAACAAAGAATGCTTTAAGTCCTTAAAACATAATCTTTACCTGAACCTTTACCTTAACTGTAATCTAAACTTAACCCTTATCATGACCCTAACCATAACTATTTCCTAAACTTAACATGACACCCTAATGAAAACCATTGTATACATTCCCACTGTTTCTGTATTTCAATAGAATTAATCATTTTTATCAGAAGGTCCATAATGGGGGAAAAGCTGCATGCAATGGTTTGTACTGGCTTTTGTGTATTTGGCAAAACTAGTGGACTAGTATGACATTGGGTATAAAACAACATGACAGACATTTTGGAATGAAAATGTAGAAGCTAATGGTGTCTTTTGATAATCCATCCCATACACTTTGAATAGTCTCACTCAGATTTTGCGGTAGGATGGAGTGTTGATAGTTCATATAGAGCCTTCCACACATTTTCAGTCAGGTGTAGGTTTGGTGAATGCAGTTAGCCATGCTATAGCATCTATGAGTTCAAGGCAAGCAGTGATAATATAAAAACACATTTGATTCCTTGAGGAACCTTTCAATGGATGGCTCTTTAAATTACCACTTTTGTGGATGAGATGCATGAGTGTGAAGAACCTTTTTACAGTTTATAAAAAGTAAAGATTCTACACCAAGAAACATACAGTATGTCCAAATGTACAAACCCTCCTTTATAAAATTGAAGCCAGCAGGCACAGTCACTAATTATCTGTTGTGTTAGGTCTAGAAGAGCACATTACACATTCATTCATTAGAATTCATTAGAAAATCCATTCATCTAAATCATAATTGTCTTCCTTTTGTTTCAACCAAGAAATGTCTGTGTATCATCCAAAATCGAGAGATGTTCCAGTGCTATTAGAAAATATACAGTCCACCCACTAGTAAGATATTAGATTTGTGTTGGAGAATAACCACCAAAAATGATTAATATTGGACCATGACCCTGATACATTCCAGCACCTTTGTCCTTTAACAAAGTCAACAAACATGTGGAGAAAAAGAGTGGAGAATGTAGGCCTGCAGTGTCAACACTCCAGCATGAGGACCAGAGGGGAATGAGAGGTGAGATAAGAAAGAGGAGAAAAACGACTTGGAAAGTAAAATTGCATTGTGATTCACTGATTACAAGACATGTTTGGAAAGTTCGAATTGTATAGTTTAACGTGTGCAAATCAGACATTGCTTGAAAGCTGCAGCAGAAATTTCAGCACTTTTTTCGTCCTTTTTTTCTAATCAAACAGTTTTAACCTTATGAACCGTAGGCTTATCATTCAGTTAGCATTCCGTATTCAGAAAATATAATGCAATAAATAAAATAATGCAATTATGATATATTTGGTATCAGTTTAGCACATCTTATCAAGTTCCACAGGGTTATATTTGAGGGTGTAACAAGCTGATGTTAGTTATGACAGTAATGTCGTTATGCGAGTGATTTTTAATAGATTAATATTAAACTTTTAATCAGTTTCTGACAAAAGCCCAGCCATACAGTGCAGAAACTACTAGATCACGTAGGTCTCAGGTTTAATGTTATATTCTATATGTGTAGTATGAGTAGAATAGAATTTAATGATTCATGTGTGCTATGTTTAAAGAAAAAGAAATAAATGTAAAGTCTTATTTTCTTTGCATTTCTTTGAATCTCTGGAACTCCTCCTTCTCCATACGCAACAAAAGTTTGTTTCAGTTTTGCTCCAGACCTATTATGTCCCTAACTTATTATATAATATGGGATCAGGCCACATCCACCTGCAACAGTCCATTATCCAATAGAATTGAAGATGGGAAAGTGTGAGTTTGTAAAAATGGCTGTAATTGCTAATTATTTTTGGTAAAATGACAAAAATGTATTGTCCAAATATTTATGGTCAAGCATATATGTTTTGCTTATTTCTATTTTGAAGATAAGCTGTCTATTTTATCCTCATTACCCAATACGCACTGTGCAGGAAAAACACTTTCATGCAGTGTGTCTGGTGTCAAAATAATTGAATTGAACAATGGAATCAAGGGGAAATTTGAGAGATGAAAAAAAAAAAAAAATCGATCAGCGATAAAGAGAAGGTTACAGCTGTCGGCCACTACGTCAGCACAGCACAGCTTACAAAACTTCTGACTGATGGATGGCCAAAGCAGAGGAGTGGCAGGAGTCAGGGGAGAGCTTGCGTGACAGATGCCAATATTGGCCCACTGTAACAAACATGTCACACCCCAGAATGCCTTTTCCCTGTCAGCAGTCTCCCGACAAAACAGCTTTCACCTCTCTCGGCTGCGCTCCACAGGGCCTCCAGAACGCTTCACTCGGCCATCACATCCCTTCTGCCTCTCTTCCCTTTATATACCAGCCTGTAATCCCAGTAAATAGAGACCCTTCTCAGTTACATCTTCTCTGATACACCATTTTAAAACAACAGCTGCTGTTTACGTAATGCAAACGTTTCATAATGAATGGACCAAATAGAAGTGGGGTTCCCTACATTCCAAAGAAAATATAGCTTTCACAGCCATAGGAAAAAGAATCATCTAACACGATTCACATCCTGACAGCATAGCAAACAGTCCACCACTAGGTTGAACTATGCCTAGAGCAATTTTGTCACTGTTTTATGTGCAGTATTCAAATGAGTGTTTTTTCATGAAGGTCAATTTTACCCTTAGGGTCTTACAGATCTTGCTCACTATAACTAGGTAAACAGCTCTTGATGGGAACAGTCGCAGAAACAAACAGTCAACCAAGTCACAGCTGTTTTATGTTCTATATTTCAAAATTTGATTAAAACCACAAGACTATGTAAGTGATAGTGACCGCATACACATTGAAATTTGCCTTTTTATGGGGACAGTTTCCACTGGAAGTTCCAATGATGTCACCTCTATATTGCAGGTCTTCCTAGAGGTCATTTTGTGTGGTTTCCAAATGTTTTCTTTTATCTGGCTTAAATCTGCCACCAGAGGTGTTACAAAGTGTGAATGTTGTGTAAATATTCATACTTAAATAGACCAGCTTGTAAAATTTGTGGTTTCTGATTATTTTTACTGCTGCAACAATGATGCATGAGGCTTTCATCCTCATTGGATGTATTATGGTTTTATAAATCGATTTGTGAGCTCACTCAAAGCACAGTTTGAATGAATAACTGCTTATTATTATTATTATTATTATTATTATTATTATTATTATTACATTAAATCCACATAAGGATCAATCAGGCAATTGGATCCCTATGACCAGTCCAATTTTGGAGAAACTGTACACCAAGACACTCTCTAAAAATGAATTCCTAATAAGGTTGGGCACCTCAACTAACAAACTACCCTTAATGTTCCATCAGTGTTGAAAAGTTTGGGTACCCCATACATCATACTATGATTTTTGGACAGTTTGATGGATCAGTGAGGGTTTTCGTTTAATGTGTCTGTGTGATTCTATATTTTGACCACCATTCACAACAAAATCCATTTAATCACTGAAAAGACCCTGATAGAGAAACTAGGACAATCTCAACATGTCCTGCTTCGGATAGGACAATCTCAACATGTCCTGCTTCAGATAGCAGCGTCCTTCACATCACCTGTGCAAAAGAAAAATGAACAAATGAATGAAGTTATAATAACATGAAGCAAACTCTAAAAGTATGATATATCACACACCTACCTTCTCATTTCAAAAAAATGAGTCCAAGATGGTGGCAAAAACAAACAAACCAAAAAAAACCACACACACACACACACACACACAGACACACACACACACACACACACACACACACACATTAAAAATATAGGTGTGTGATTAATATATGGTCAAATCTTACAAATATCTAAATTATGTTAGCATTTAATATTTAATTTATGAAAATCTCCCACTAATTATATGTTGGGCTCTAAGAGATATGATGGTGGGGATAATGAGGATGGGTTCGTTGTCTTTTATAAGAACAACAAAAAACATTATTAGTACCATTATTATTTTGTTCTGAAATAAAATGCTTAAGCTTTAGAGTAAGAAGTATTTGCAACAGCAATGCAGTCCAAGGCCTGAACCAGCAGCCAGAATGAAATTGCATCCTCAAAGAAGGAGAAACTACATTCTAAAGATGAAACTGTAGCTGATTATAAAGCACGGTTGATTTCCTTACCATATACTGTTTACTTTGTCGTTCAAAGTGCCACTGCGTAAGAATGCTTAGAGAAGCAGAACTCCATCCAAACTTTTACTTAATTACATGAAAGTAAATAGACACAACAAGTTGCGAACCTCACGTCTGCAGAAAGGTAGGGGGGAAAGGCAGAGTGCTGCTGTCTGTTCATAAAGGCAGGAGTGTCATTTCTGACAGCCCAGCGCAGGAAGCTTGAGTTCATCCCTTCTGACAGCTGCGTTCTCCTCTCCTCTTCCTCAGGTGCTGCAGATGGAAGGCCCGAAAGAGACGAGACGACTTTACAAGACAGTTTGGAAAGGGGGCATCAATATTTCATCACAACTGCGTTTACACACACAAACAAACAAAAAAAAAAAAGCGATTGCATCTGGAACTTTCCTGCGGCGCTTCTCTTTCTCCGAGCTTCTCAGTCTCCGTCTCTCGCTCACTCGTGCACTCGCTAGGCCTGCACGCGTCTCTTCTGAACACTCGTTCCGAGACAGGTGTGGGATTTTGAATCAAGACAGACAGCGCGCGCTCTCTCTCTCTCTCCCCCTCTCGCTCTCTGTTTTGTTTTAGGATGAAGGCTCAGTTAGTATTGTGTTAGGTAAGTCTGGTTAAGGAATGATTTATGGGACTTTAAACACTTCTTGGAAGTCGCTGAACTCCGAAAGACAGCATCTTGTTCCATGCATGAAAAATACATTTCTTCCACTGATGTTTAATAAATGTGAATGAAGAACTTCAAAAGAAAGAAAGGCAAACAAAAGTATTGTTATGGTGCCGTAAAAGTTCTTCCTCGGAGTCAGATTATCCACAAGAGTTGGGTTTAACTTACCGAATCCACTGGATGCTCAAGAAAAACAAAAAAAAGGGAAGGAAACAACAGTTTTTGCAGTATATGCCCAAAGGTATTTTCCACACTAAACCCACTTAACTGTCAAACTGTGAATATTTTCTGCTTATTAGGCCTTTTCCTGATTGTATTCACTAGTAACAACAAAATGTTTCACACGTTGAAACCTTAGTCTAGTGACATTCAGTGTGAACACACATCACCTCTACTACTCAGACGCTGCCTGCAAGAGATTAAACTTTCAGCAACCACTTCATTAGAAGTACATCAGTGACTACTGATTAATGAGCCCTAAAGGCCCTTTCATAGTTAACATTTAGAACCCTAAGCCAATGTTGTGAGATGTTCTTGAAGTTTGATATACATTTATTAGAAAAGTATATTATGGCTCCTCAAATTTGTCTTCATTTGAGACGTAAATAATATGTTAATGTCTGCAATATATTTGTTTTGTTCAATTGTTTTGTAGAACTGAGAAACACTTCTTACATCTCAAATATGCGGCTGGAAATTGATTATCCAGAGTGTTTGTGTGTTGAAAATGGAAGAATTTTGATGAGGCATTTATAATGATTAGATTGACAAGGAAATTTATAAGTCGTCATTCAAAATACTTGACAGTGGTCCAAATAATAAAAAAGTACAATCCGAATGACCGTTATTATTCCTGGTATTTATGTATGTATCAGTATTACCCGTTCTCAGAATTATTGGTTACACTGTGTGAGAAAAATATAACCCAATATCTGGGTCAGTGATGTCATCAGCCCCACTGCCTCTAACTGATCAGTCTGCATGCAGGTCGAGCATGTAAACAGACAGAGCAGTAAACATGCACTGGAAGCTCCTTTGGCACTTAAACTGGGATTTGAATCAGTTGGAAACAAGTGAATTTTAGTTGTTTTCTGAGCTCGATTACTCGATTACTGATATTTCATCACACATCAACCAGCGTAGATGGGGTAAGTCTTGTAAATTGTTGATATGTGCATCAGGTCTGTAATAGCATCTAACTGTGTAAAGTGCAGACTCAGGTATGTAAGAGTTAACGTCAATGGGAATCACAAACCACAGCACATTTGTCCTTCTTAACCTATTTCTACAGATTCACAACTGGCCCTTTAGTCTGCTTTTGTGTGTTATTAATGTGATCATTACCTGATGTTGTTACATTTTCATAAAACATTAATAAAATGACCTAACAAAGACCAACATCCATCAGATTTTACTGACAGAAACTATCATTTAGAGCCATAACTGCACTCAGAATGAGCTTAATTATGAAAAAAAACAAAAAAAAACACAGTCAATTCAAACAACCAATACCTGAAAGATCTTTGAAACGGCAGTCATTAAAACATTTTCTAAATAAATAAATAAACCACACAAAATAAGAGCAACATGGTGATGCTACAAATAATATGTGTGTTGCACAGCTCCTGGTGCCAGGGGTTGTGGGTTCAATTCTCACTCCGGTCTCAGTCTTAGTTTGGTACATTATCTCTTTATCCATGTGGTTATCCAGCCAAAAACACACATGGCAGGTGAACAGGATATGATCAAATTCCTAGGTGTGTGGCATCCTGTGATGGACTTGTGGATGGATTTCCATGGGGTATTCCTGTTTTGTCCCCAATGCTTCCAAAGAGAAGCAAATTAAAGGATGGATGGAAAAGACATGAATAAGTGTCTTATAAGAGGTCTTATCAATCACATTTTCAATGAAGGATTAGAGGAATCTTCACTTTCACCATGTAACCATGTTAGCAAGGACAGTATTTTTGTGACACATTTAGACTAAAATATTCAACTAATTAATTTCCTTCCTGCCAGTGGAATTGCCACTATAGAGTAAAAGAGGTGTATTTCTGAGTGACACAGGTAATCATTGTTGGTGGAACATATTTCATTTCACTGGGATTTGCTTAGAAATTGTAGACACTCCAGGTTAGGGAGGCTGTCAAACCCTTGGTATCAAACCCAGTTGGCTTGTGGGACTCTGGAGGCATCTGAGAGGTACTGAACTGCCAAGTAGACTGTGGCTTTGTCTGTTACTGAGGCAAAAACTTTGGGAGAAGGTGTGGGAGAAGTTTGGTGAGGCCATGGAAAATTATTTTTGATCGGCTCCAAGAAGGTTCTGGCAAACTATCAGGTTGCATTTCAGGAGCGGAAAGCATTTCCCAACTAAAAAATGGTGGCAGGGCCTTGGTAGTAGATGATATCCACCTGACGTTTCTGAAGGCTCTGGATGTTGTGATGCGGTCCTGGCTGAAATGTCTTTGCAACATTGAATAGAAATTGAGGGTAATGTTTCTGGATTGGCAGATGCGGGTGGTGGTCTTCTCAGCAAGGTCTGTGCTAGAATACTAAAGAAGAGAGTCTGGCTGATGGTCCAACCTCACAAGAAGAATAATCTGGTTTCCGTTCTGGGTAACCTGTGGGGGGTGCTCCAGGAGTATGGGATACTGGGCTCATGTAAACAGACATTGAGAGGAGCCAGCTGAGGTGGTTCGGGCATCTGGTTTGGATGCCTCCTTTGCAAGAAGTTCCAGGCACCTTGGAGGCACTTGGGGAAGACCTAGGGGACCTAGGAGGCACTGGGGAAGACCTGGCCTGGGATTGCTTTGGAATTCTCTGAAAGAGGTCGCTAGGGAGAGGGAGGTCTGGGCCTCGGTACATGGTGAAGTAACCAAATGTTCTAAGATGATTTGAAGTGAGTACCACTCACTAAAACTCAATGAAAGGTTACAAAGAAATCAGAAAGCTGTCCTGTAAGCTTAATATGAACAAGGTCATGAACGGAAAGCTTCTTTTTGATTGGTTTGATTTTAAAACCCAGTACTGTGACCAGTAATGTTTGACCTATGTGTCATTCCCACATGTAGACTTTTAACAGAATCTTACCAGGACACACACATTCAGACTTGCCATTAAACTGCTGGTAAACAGGATGTGACCTGCATGCATGGCCTACAGCTCTTTCATTTCTGAATTATGTACAAAAATACACTCCTGGAACTTTTCACTCTCACAACTACTCACACAACAATTTGTGTATACTTTCTGAATAATCATATACAAAAATACACACCACTGTTATTTTCACTAGTAAAGACTGAAGTAAAAAGGCCTCTAAAGAGACACCTGCGCATTTATTTACTACAGGTGGACGGAGCAGTAAACACACACTGTAAGACTCCTTCAGCATTTAAACTGGCATTTAATTCAGTTGGAAAAGAGTGAATGTGAGTTGTTTTCTGAGCTGAATTACCTCGTAATCCATACCTTGTAGTTCCTTATATGTGTATCATATCTGTAGGTTACTGATCCTGAGCTATGAAGCCTAGAAAATAGCATGTAACTGCCCTCAAAGTGCAGATCTTAGATCTCAGAAGAGTTAATATCTCAGTGTGGTTGTAGTAAATGGCAAAAATAAAGACCTGTCATGCAGAATAAGGTGAATAGTGTACATAGGTGTACTGTTACACTTATGCAGCTCATATATTACTGTTAAAGATAACCTGAATCCGGCCGTTGTTCATTACATTGTGTCTAAACTGAGTCATGAATGGGCCAATAGAAATGCTACTTACTCATAAACTATTTATACGCTGACTTCCAGTGAAAGTTGTGTTAAAAAGTACGTGGCGTCTTCATTTTGGAGAGGCGATGTTTTGTGTGACGGCAATGGTATACAATAAATGATAACATTCTTATGTCACCTTGACAACAATAACTAACATAGAAATGGTCCCGGTGCTGTAGAGGTTGTATTAGAGAAGACGTGGTATTAGAGATCAAACATCAAGCACATTCGCTATCCCTGCAAAGCTTCTGAGCAACATCAAAACCTGCGGCGATAATCAAGGAAACCCACTTTCCTTAGAAAAGCGAGAGTGTATGGTGGCACCGTTGACTAAACGAACTCACAAGCTCAGGTGTCATGCTGTCAGGAGCACGGGGCTGCCTTAAGTTGCAGTAGAAAGCAGGCTTTGAATCATCATGCGCGTTTGTGTGGCTTTGAGTTCGTTCTGCTATTTATCAGAAAAGCAGCGAATGACTGCAGAGGGGAGAAGGGGGAAAATTCTCAAATCTTAAACGCATATGCCTATACCCCCGGCAGCCTGTTTGTGAACAGAAGCGTCGGGGAGAGGAATTAGAGGAAGGCATAAACGGGGCTGTTTGTTGCCTGTGTTTTCATGCACACACCT
>CM067505.1:7244593-7259593 GCA_034509495.1 Acestrorhynchus altus | reverse complement strand
AGTGAAGGGAGGAAAAGGAGGAAAAGGTGGAAATTATAAGCTTTTTAACCCCTTACAAACTGTAGACAGATACCTACAGAACCACTTTAACTTACATATTAATGTATATACACATGTACATTAGATGCCTGGAGTTTAATGTGCAAATCCAGCAGAAGCCAATCTCTGACCTACATCCACGCTCATTCACAACTTGCATCTGTAATGAAAGCAAATCATCTCCGCTCATTTGAAGCTGTGATAACAGCATCAGAGACATCACTGGAGATGTTAGAGGACAAAACGGGGTAGGGAAGCACAAGTTCTTTCTCTTTTTTTCATCCCAGAGTGCTCCATTTTCTCTGCTCCAGGAGGTCCAACGTGTGGAGGGATGCCAGAGAATTTGCCCCATGGGCCCCGGCAGTCTGTTGAGCTGCTCCAGATAGGAGCCGATAGGGGCCGGCCAGAGCTGCACCGTCTTGTGGTGGGCGGGGCTCAGAGCCTATAGACACATATTATCCTGCATTCAAGGCATCCCACAGCTTTATTATGCCCTTATACTGTAACAGGTACAGTGCTTCTTGATATGTGGGATGCTGAGATGCTGCCCATCAAAAGCTTGGCAACACCTTGTTTTTAAAATAATTTAATACAGTTGAGCACATTTTATAAAAAAGCAGATAAGATACTAGATGTCTAGAAAACAACTTTTTGGATGATGTTAAAATGAATATAATTCCAGACAAATACATTTAGTGAACAGATTTTTGACACTGAGTTGTATTTTATTTAAGGAAACACTATTTACACACCATATTTATTATGAAGTGGTGTTCGGGTCATTTTGTATTATTGAATTGAACATAAATGCAGTTATGAGCAGTGTTGTAAGCACAGACCATGTCTCACCACCACCAAGTAGCATATAATAATATGGTAAGAGAGTGTTGGAGAACTTTGCGCTGGAGTTCAGGTTCTTTCTGGTGTGCGTTAGAAAGCAGTCTGATAAGTGTCTGATCCCAGTCTGATAAGTGGAGTTGAGGCAGAGGTAAAGGAACATGAAGGGGAGGTGATGGGTTGCAATTTTGTTGTTGTGAACAAGGTAGAGATGGAACTTGTAGAACAATTCGAAGGAGGAGCGGTTTCAGACATGATCACCCTCTCAACAAAATAATATCCAGAATAAATTTAGCGATTACAAATTGTAGAATTTGAGATTATTGGTTCTGAATGTAATGAAAACATGCATCATTGCTGGTTTATCAATTTGGATATTTGGATATTTGTTGGTTACACAGCAGTCTGGCAGAACTGTGGCCCTCTTGTAAGATTATAACATTTGGAAAACACTGACATAATCCCATTTCTGTTAAAGCTGGGTATTTATTAGACATTATGGGTTATTATTAGACATTAGGAAAAAATTTATATATTAACAATATAGTAATATAGTAATTAGAATATTGTGAAAAAGTTCATTCAAAAAGTTAGTAATGTTTTATATTAGCTCATAAAAATCCGAAATCAATTAATCTCACGATATTCTAATTTTCTGAGATAAACTTGTATATTTATAATGTGTCATTTCAGTCTGTACTGTCACCTCCTAACATGTTAAATACCTTATCATATGTCTAACTACCTGTTACAGTGTTTGGTACTGATGCCACAATATTGAGGACTTATTTGTTATGTCATCACTCACCGCACCTCAAACCTCCCAAAGGTCTGTCAGAATTCCTTTCTTAGGCAGCGACTTTTAGTTCAGTCGAATCCTGAAGTCTCACAACAGTGCATCACGCCAAACTTTGGGATTTAAGGATTCCATAGACAGCTCTTGGACCAATCAGGCCAGAGTTTCTGAGGAGGTGGGACATATTTAAGGACGGTAGCATTAGTCACATGACAAATAAGTAACGTAATTATACTCATTTGACCCTCTGTGTTATGCACACTCAGGACATAGACCCCCACATTTTACCCATCTGCACACAGTGATACACACATACATATTAGTCAATTCACACACCAGGGGGCAATGAGCACACGTGCCCGGAGTGGTGGGCAGCCTTATCCTCAGCACCCGGGGAGCAGCTGGGGAGTTCAGTGCCTTGCTCAAGGGCACTACAGTTATGTCCTTCCAGGGATTGGAACCAGCAACCTTCAAGTCACAAGGCTGGTTCCCCAAACACCAGGCCACAGCTGCTCCGAATGCATGGTCTTTTTGCAGAGGAAAACCGATAGACAAATGAAATCAATTTCAAACGTGCTCCAGTAATCACCAACACTACGACAACCTTCTCAACTCCTCTACATATTTCACATTTTTGAAAGTTTGCTGGAAACATCATGCATGCCTTTATGTGCACATGCAGAGAGCTTACTCACAGCTTGACTATCAAAAACGTGGGGTAACACATGAAGTTGTTAACTGATTTTGTGAAATGTGTTAACGACAGCTCCATTTGTAGGTTTTGAAACTTTGTCAGAAAGCTTGTCTATGTTGAAGTTGCTTTGTGAAACACGCTCTAGATGTTTAAACCACCTTTGAACAAAAATAGTTTCAATATACACCAACCATAACATTATGACCACCTCCTTCTTTCTACATTCACTGTCCATTTTAGCAGCTCCTCTTACCATACAGGAGCACTTTGTAGTTCTATGCTTTGTCAGCCTCCTTCCACCTTGATCTTCAAAGGTCAGGACCCCACATGACCACCACGGACCATGTGTTATGTGGTTGCTGGGTCATTCTCAACTTACTGACACAGCAGCGCTGCTGCACTTAACCCTTCAGTGTCACTACTGAACTAAGACCTGTCCACCAACCAGAAATATCCAACAGCATCGTGTGAGCACTGATGCAGGACTAGAGGATGACCAACACAAACTGTGCAGAAACAGATGACCTTCTGCCTCTGACTTAACATCTACAAGGTGGAGCAACTAGGTAGGAGTGTAGTGCACAGTGAATGGACACAGTGTTTAAGTACTCCAGCAGCACGGCTGTGTCTGATCCACTCACACCAGCACAACAGACAATAACTGACCAACACCATGTCAGTATCACTACAGTGCTACGAATGACCCACCACCCAGGTATTACTGGTTCTGTGGTGTTCCTGCAGGATCATGGCCATTAAAGAACGATGATAACAAATGCAGAGAAAAAGATGGACTACAGTCCATTATAGAACTACAAAGTGCTCCTGCATGGCAAGATGAGCTGATCAAATGGAAAGTGAGGCTGGAAACAAGGAGGTGGCCATGATGTTATGGTTGACCGGTGTATACTCAAAGGATTAAGAAATAGCTGTTTGATGATAAGAAACCCCTTGCAGGTAAACCCCCACCAAGCCCTTCATTAGGAACACTTGCACATCTTCTCATTCACTCAATTACGTAACCAGCCAATCATAAGGCAGCAGCGCAGAGCATAAAGTCATACAGATATGAACTAGAAGCTTTAATTAATGTTCGCATCAAACATTAGTGTGGAGAAAATCTCAGTGAATGTAAGCACTATTGTTGGTGCCAAATGATCTCAGAATGCACAATTCATCCAAGCAGTGAGCTGAACAAAACAAAACAAGACAAGACAAGACAAGACAAGACAAGACAAGACAAGACAAGACAAGACAAGACAAGACAAGACAAGACAAAACAAAACAAAACAAAACAAAACAAAACAAAACAAAACAGCCTAGTCTAATGAATCTTAATTTCTGCTGAGCCACAAAAATGGTAAGAATTTGGTGCCAACAGCATTAATCTATGAACCCAACTTGCTGTATGTCAGCAGCCCAGACTGGTGGAGGTGAAGAACACTTTGAGCCTTTAAAATCCAAAATATTATTTGAATGCCACCGACTATTTGACTCTAATAGCTGACCATGTGCATCCCTTCATGGCCACAATTTACCCATTTTCTAATAGCTACTTCCAGCATGACAATGCACCATGTCATGCAGCAAAAGTCATCTCAAACTGGTTTTGTGAACATGACAATGAGTTCAATGGCCTACCTAGTCATTATATCTGAATACAATTTGAGGTGTAACAGAATTCAAGATTCACAACATGAACATGTTCCTGAAAAAGTTGCAGAATCTTAAAAGTATTTCACATTAAATGTTGCAAACAAAAAATCCTAACATCTTGAATCCAAAAGAACCATTTTCGATTCCTTAAAATCATTTAAATTAATGTACTTAAATTAAACATATTTGTAATTGAGACATGCAAGAGAGAAGTTGAAGGAACTCCCACATAAAGCATAGGTTCTAGAAAGAACATTTAGATTAATATAGAACCTTTGGAATATCTTTAAAGGTATCTAACAAATTTATTTTTCAAAGATGATTCTTTATTGAACCTAAAGTGTTCTGGCCCTTTCTTTTTGAGAGTGTAGCGTCATGGACTATTGCATTTCATTAGCATGGTCCCTGTTTGAACAGGGATCAGTGATGCAGTTATGATGGAGAAGAAAAACTAGGCGCTGTCTTTAAAAATGAGTCTCTCCTTCTATCCAAGCCTACTAGTGATCTGTCTTTGCTTAGTGAGCAGAGATCAAAGCATCTAAATGCTTCCATTAATCAGAATGCTCCTAAGATCCAGTTAGTCTCTATTAACTGCCATACCAGTGGATGACAGCTACGCTGCAGTAGAAAGTCTGGTGCTGTATCTTGCCTAGTGTAGCTCAGGTCATTGTGTCCACACTGTGATTTGCAATGGAAGACCACGGTGCTTTGGTCAATTTGTGAAGTGGAAAAAAATGTCTTAAGTTTCTAACAGTATCAGTTGTTTTAAATGTGTGAGCGTTAAGAACCTCCTTGAAGATGAACCACTACATTATGTATGTTCTAGGAAAACTCTTAAGCTCCTTTCACACTGAATGTGGAAAATTCACAGCTGTGCTTTCAAACACATTATTTTTCAATGGTAGGTGTGATGTGTATTTTTTTCTTTGTTTGTTTGTTGTTGTTGTTGTTGTTGTTTTTTTTTCCTCTGCGGAGCTTAGAAGCAGTAAGCTTCAGATGTGGAGCTTCATGTAAAGTTCAAACACTTTCTTTTGCTCGACATACATTGGCAAGTGCAACCAATAGGAAAGGAGAGAGCTACACAGATCACCTTCCACTTTTACATTCAGTAAGCTAGCGATGAACATAGAGCAAGTAGTGCTGACAGCATCTTGCCTGGATGTGAGCGGCGAGCACAGTGCACACTGTGTTCAGAGTATAAATAGCTTTATATTGTAGGAAAACTTTAAAACCTGCTTAACATTCTTCATAAACTCATAAACCCCTTTCTCAGTCTTTGTCCTTAATGAAACATGGGTTTACTGGGTTTATTATGGCATTTCTCAAAGAACCATAGAAACACGATTGCTTCCCTTTGCTTAAATTTAGGTTCTAGACACTGACACATATCGACATTAGGGAATGATCTACTGAATGATCATTTAAATAACCAAATGTGTTTTCTGGTAAATAAGGTTCCTGTTTGAAATAATTTATTTATTCATTTAATTTCCTAACAATTGTAACTTATAATAATTCACATACACTCGTCAAGGATGCGAATTTCATGGCAATATTGGGCTGCACAGGTTTTCATTTTACTTTTCTTGACAGTGAACTCATTGTCATATTCCAGTTTGAATCTCTTTGACTTTTGGTTTGTAGCATGGCACACTTTCAAGACATTCTTGGACAAGAACGGATGCACATGGTCAGCAACAATACTCAGAATCACATCAGACAAGAGGTATGCCTGGAAGAGCAAAGGTGAGGCATTTAACTCCAATAACATTGTACCATCTTTTATGATAGTATGGTAGTGGTAGCATCATGCTCTGGGGCTGTTTTACGTCCAACAATGAAGAAGAATGACTACCTCAAAAGCCTTCAACATAACCTCAAAACACAGCTAGAGAGTTGAACCCCCCCTCCCTCCTTCTGGTCTTCTGCTATTGCAACCCAACGTTACTCAAAGCTGTCGGTCCATATCTGCATGATTATATCAAATCAAATCAAATCAAATCAACTGAAGTTGTCACAGAGCAGCTTTACAGAAACCAAGAAATGAAAAGGTGAACAACAGATGAACAAAGGATGAGAGATAGATGACCTAGTGAGCAAGCCAAAGGGCGACAGTGGAAAGGAAAAACTGCCTCTGAGCTGGAGGAAGAAACCTTGGGAGGAACCAGGCTCACAAGTTGGAGGACCATCCTCCTCTGGTCAAACTACTTATACACAGTTAGGGGACACTGGACCCCCACACCTCTGTTCTAATACTCGGGTGTACTGCAACAATGTTAGTTTGCTGGTGGACATAAAAGTAACAGTAGATTTCTACATAGTTGGTGATGGTGGGTGAGCAGCTAGTCCATGGCGGGGTGGGAAACTAGTCCAGGCCCAGTAGCCGGAAGGTGGAAAGCCAACGTACGCATTACACTGCAAGAATTAAGAAATGTACAGGTTGCACGTGTCTTCCAGGTTGCCTGTATATTTGAGGAGTAGTATCTGTAGTATAGTATGAGAATACAGTGCATGAAACTGAAACAGAACCTAGTGCCTGAACTGAAACAGGGTGTTGCTCCCAGAGGCCATGACGGGGTGCGATGTGTTGCTAAGTGATCAGAGTGTTGTGACAGGTGGGGTCCTCATGAGGTGGCAGCCGTGTTTGATAACTTCACTCATCTCCCTCAACCCTCAGGGCTACAAAACCATTTTAGATGCTTATCTGTGTACGTGCGGCGGGTTTAATGCGGTGTCTGGTCTAGATTATGAAGACATCCACAGGCAGGGAATAAATAAATAAATAAGGGAACGAATGAGCACGCTGCCGAGAAAATTAGTGACTGACATCTGACAGCGATCTCGGAGATAGGTGACGTTGTTGTGCTGCATGTTCTTGAGGGCAGGCGATTCGGGAGCATTTGATTTTGGATACGCTACGTCTACACTCTCATCCCCACCCCTGCCTCTCTTTCTCCACGTCTCTTTCTCTCCCTTTGTCTATTCACTCACTCTCTCACACACCTTACCTGTCACTCTGAACTCGAGGGAAACTCAGCTCACACTGCTGCAGACAAAGAATTGCACGCACACACACACACACACACACACACACACACACACACACACACACACACACACACACACACACACACACGTACGTGTCTGAGATTTCATTTTGGTTCGTTCCTGAGAGAGATCATCTCTCTGTTAAATACATCTTCTCTGTGTCACTTGAGTTTTTTCCCTCTCTACACCCTAATGACTTGTAGATTAATTAACATAAATTAACACGTCAACCATGCATATTTACAGTACCAATTATACGGCTAATATTCTCTGAAAAGGAAAAAAAAACCAGTCTGTTGGGAATGAACAATGAACTTGTTGATTATAAAATTATCTCTGAGCATCAGGTCAACAGTGGTTTATGAATGAACTTGCCCGGCTGAATGTATACAAATAAAAATACATGAATATACATTCATGCAATCACAGAGGTTGATAGCTTGTATGATCCCCATAGAAAAGCATTCATTATTGCCAATAGATAAGGATGCTCTTGAGAAACCGTGCGTGTGTCACCATGCCCATATCAACTAGACTGGCATAAAGCACCCATCCCAGCATTAGGCTCTAGAGCAGCAGAACATTGCTCTCTGCAATGATGGTGCACCATCCAGTACCTTTGGGAAGATATTCCAACATTAGTACCTGAGCTTACTAATGCAACCATCCTCACAGCATGGTTCCAACACTGGAAAGCCTTTTCAACATCCTCTGGACCAAAACATCTCAGCATCAGGTGATAATAAGAATGATCTAACTGTACGGCGGGTAACAGTAGCAGTGATCTACTGATGAACAATCCGTAATAAACAAGCATTTTGGAGGAACATTTTATGGTCAGATGAGACAAAACTGAGTTATTTGACCTCAGTGATCAGAGGTATGTTTGGAGGAGCAAATGTGAGGCATTTGCCTCCAGGAACACTGTACCATCTGGTAAGCATGTTGGTGGTACCATCATACTCTTGCCTGTTTTGCTGACAGTGGAACTGCACTGCATAAAATGTATATCTTAGAATTTTTCAACGTAACCTCAAACCATGGGTTAGACCGTTGGTTAGACACACACACTCACACACACACACACACACACACACCAAATAGAGTAAAAAATAATATGTTAAGCTGAGAGATATCAGCTCATTGATTTGGGCCTGCAAAATCCAAACACAGATTCTTTGACTCCTCCATATTTTATTTAATGGGATTTGGCCCAGATATATATCTCTTATGATGGATAGCCAGGTAAGAACTTTTGTATGTGTATGTCTTGGAGATGAGAGATGAGGTTGGATCCCTTGCTGTCCGGCAGAGAGAGTATTCTGTTCTCTAGTATTACATTGGTCTCAGATAGCTGCGTTTAATCATGACTGGGGATCCATTCGATATCAAAGCCGTACCCTCGGGCCTCCCAGAGCAGCGGCAAGCCAAAAAATGTTTTCTTTTCATCGTCGACCCATTTCCCACCACCTGAAATGGCTTTCTTTCATGTGTGAAGGCAGAGTGAGCTAGTGTACCATCTTCCAGGAGACCGACCACCGTGACATCACCGTCTCTAGGTATTGGCAGCTGATGTGGCTCGCATGTACACCTGCCAATCAAAGTGAGCAACAGAGTGCAGATGGGCCATATTAGTGCAACACTTCAGCCATGTGGAAGACGGCGTATGTGTGTGGCCATGTATTTGGCTCTTAGTGGGACCAAACATCCAAGGATGATGATAATTCATGACTCTATGGTGGTATTTCCCATGAGTAAAATTCAGCTTTCATCTGAAAGAGCTGAGGTTAGGTCACTGATCTGTGGGCAATGAGTGCTGTGTTATTAATTGATTTGATGTTTAATAACCTTTCAGTATTAAAGTATTTGTCAGGTGTTGAAGTCAAGACCCATGGAGACGAGACAGGGTTAAGACCAAAGTCTGAATCAAGAAGAATTAATTATTTGAGTTAAATCCCAGTCGTGATCAGTGGCACCACTCACACCTTCTCATCTTTGGACCGTGTAACATAGGCCTGGGAAAAGGTGGGATGACCACCGTTTCTGGATATACGTGCTCTGTCTCATGATGCCATAACATTATTCTACCAAATCCAGATCTTCTACCCTAGAAATGCAAAATGCCCATAAACTCAGCCAATGAGAATTTAAAATTGTTTTTAATTCCAATGCTGGCTATGATAAAGAACAAAAGGCTTGATTTAATGTTATATAGCTAAGTAATGATTGAAGAGCTGAGAAAATAGGGTGGAGCTTTTGATTGGTTAATTGGATTAACTGGCTTTGGATTAACTAGTTAGAAATAAATAAATAAATAAAAAATGTTTATCGACCAACTGTTCTGAAATTTCTTCTTTAAAACCGGTTTAAAAGCAGTTTTCATCAAGATTCTGACATTTAACAATCTCGTCTCATTGGGATTTTTTAAATTTACAAAAACAATGGGATAATTAGGGAAGTAAGCTGTGAACAATTCTGACATTTCAAATGTTCACATCATGACTTTGACCAAAAACTTTTTTTAGAACTTAATTTCTGTAGAACAAATGTAAGAAAACCCTTGTGGAGATTTTGGTGAACGAGGCGAGTCTTTTGAGTGAGTAGGCCTGTGTGTAGTCTAGCTACAGGAATGACCCACCCAAACTGCTCAAATGCAAAAAGCAAATTGAAGCCAATAGAAATATCCTACAAAGGTAGGAATACAAACATGTTTGAGTGTGTGTGTGTATGTGAGTGAGCATGCACTCAAACACCTGTGCTCTGTGATTTTCTGTAAATTTTGACTTGGCTCTGAAAACAGAGGCAATGGCAGGGGAAAAGATATAAGACGTGAAGAGAGCAGCTTTCGTTCTGACTGCTCTTCTCTGATGTGCTCTACCAGCCCAGGGTAGGTTTTCCCAAAGCACTGCAGCCTTAAGATCATCGCAACTTCTAGAAAGAGCATACAGATGCTCCTCTCTCTTCACCATATCACCACAGTGCTTTTAGAAAACAGCTCATCAGACCGAGTCTACAGTCACATTATTACACACAGGGGAGATCATACCCTGCTGAACAAGCACACTCGAGTTGCTGAGAGGACCACATTCAATAAGAACAGAAGCCACACTGTGGTGTGTTATTTCAGCAATTACTGTAAAGTACGATTTCAAATATTACTAGAATGCCAGCTACTGAAGTTGCGAATTCAGTGCACATGTTTACTGATGAGTGAAGTGACAGATTTGACGTGAACTGACTTATGGCATCGGCAGAAGAGGAGAATGCTAAGGAAAGGGCTGTCCATTCATAGGGGCTTATCTGTGTCTGTAACGTAGAATTTCATAACATTTGCTCGATTTGCACAGACTTGTATATATAAATTACAACTCACAACGAAATCCTGTTCACTGGTGGCGTTTCTTTATGCAAGTGTATTTGTTTGTTTGTTTGTTTTTGTTTGTATTTCTAAACAAATGCCAAATAAATATTATACAAAATGTCCTGAATATTGTGGTCCCCTGGAGTCGTGTCACTGGTGTAACCAAAAATGACCACGTTACATGGCAATTTTGCAAGCCATTCTGATGACATCACTTGACTTCTTTTCACTTATTTCCAAAGACTGATTAAATAAATAAATAAATTAATTAATTAATGAAATGAAATACATTGTTTACATTGTTCGGTTATCAGAAATCATCTAATTTAACTCCTATGAAGCATGTTTCGACCTGTTCTATTCATAGGAAATTGTGAAAATGTCAAACACAATTTGATATGACTGACAATATGTGGGTTGATTCTCTCTAACTCTAAAATGTCACTGGTGTTACCTTTCATGTGCAAAACATTGGAGATGATCAATACACGAATACACTTTATTTATGTTATATAAGAAATATACATATATAGTGCACATATTTCATGATTACAAATTACAGGCTGAAAAGTGTTAATACTCCACAAAACAGAATCCCCATGTATGTGGAGTGATGACTTCTCTGGTGTGTTTCAATCAGTGGTGTGTCTGGTGGAACACCCTGCCTCAGTGGTCCTCTGGTGCTGCTCTGCTTCCTCTGGCACTGGAAACCTGCAGCGTCCGGAGGGCAAAATGGAGTCCACCTCAGAGTACCCCAAGGCTTGGTTTCAGAAGAAGTCCTGGACGTTTCTAGAGTAACAGCCACAGTCGCCTGACCTGAACACCATAGATAATACTTGGTGGAATTTGAAGACGGCAGCTGCAGCAGCAAACCCAAAGAATGTTAGTGAACTGGACGAGACTGCCCACAAATAATGGGCTAAAATTCCTGAGTGATGCTGCCAGAAGCTGGTGTCAGAAGTTGGAGTGACTGTGCACCATGTTTGCAGTAGGTCAGAGCAGCCGAACAGTTCTCTGCTAAGTACAAAAGGTGCTTGTAATGAAGGGGATTTAGTCATTCTTTAATTCTGACCGTGTTTCGAAGAGATTGAGAAATATTTCATTAAAGCCTTTTAAAGACTTTTGACAAAGGAGTGACAAAAAGATCTTTAAGATGACCTTGATGTGTATTCATGCAGCCTGTACCTTATATAGTAGCACAGTCTTACTTTAAACAAGAAAAAGAAACACATTTTAGTACATTTTGCCACCCCAATAGTGCACATTTCTGTAGAATTACCCATTTATAAGCCACTATTGATAGCTTATAGATTTGCTTTATTTATGTCTTTTAGCCCCGGCTTGCTGGTGTACAGTTAAAGACTAGCCCACCTGTTCATCCACAGAACAACTCTTGTCTGGACATTATTAGATTAACAGTTAACAGTCACATTGACACATGTTAAATTTATTTCATTCGTAAATTCGATTTAGATTAAATATATTAATTGGGAGTAAAACCCACAGTTCACTGTAGATGTTGAAACATTGCTGTAAGCATTTGACTGGTTTCACCTACAAAAGCATTAACGAGGGTCAGGTACTGATCTAGAGTGATTGACTCTAGATCATAAACACCACTTCAATTCACCCCAGAGGTATTAGATGGAGCTCCGTCACTTCAGAGAAGGAAAGACAAATGCTGGGGGCTTTATGCCCTCCTAGCTGGTGCCAAGCATTCAGCACGGTGACCTTATACTAATGTGTGGCTGTTCTAGTCAGTCAGTTGACAATGCTTTCTCTGGAGATTCTACAAACTATGTGAATATTCTTGTCAATTAGCTAAAATCACTATTCAGACGTGTGCCTAGATACACTGGGATGCATAGTGCATTGTATGTCTAGCTTCAAGGCCAGAGGGACTAGTACTACTACACTGTTCTCAAACTGCCACAGCCAATACTCAAACTGCCACAGTGAGAACTACCTGGGAACATTCTCATTAAAAGCATCATGGTTCAATTAAAATCTGCACCAGAGACTCATGTAGCAATACCTTATACCTAGGAGACAACTTTAACACTGTCTGTGTTAATTAACACCTGTGATTTTTCTACCCAGCTGCCAGTTCACAGTTCAGTCTCACAGCGATTCATATGGAGTTCGACTTGTTATGTAGAAAGCACCAGGTATTTTGATATCTGTCAAAAACAGTTAAGCTCTTCCTATCGATTCAATGAGAAGAACGCATTCATAGGCCAGTACGTGTCAGTGGATGATTATGCTTCATTGTTCATTGATGAATTTAGTGAAGGACTATGAGGTGATTCGGGCTGAGATCAGCCAGTCAAAAAAAAATCATTTCAGTGTATGTGCCATTAGCTAGCTGAAGAGATCTTAGTCGTTTGGGTGGGTTAGAACTTGACCTAGCAAGACACCTCCTTTGGGCAGCCCTTTTAACCTTTTAGCCGCTCTTCCTCATACAGCTCTGTTTTGTTTAGCACATTTTGTATGTTAGCATCCCAGCTTTGTTTTTCTTTGCTTCATTAAATCATCAACCCCTGCGTTGGCCTCTGCACCCTTGTCATCACCTCCGTTCACCAACGCATGACACCTTCAATGTTGCCCTAGAATGGAAAACTGAGTTTTCCTTGGAAAAGTTGGATAAGGAGAGTTGTATAAATATAATTGACATACTGTAAAACCTCAAACACCATGTCTCTTTTTTATAAAATAATATCTGTCCTAAACAAAACAGAGCTGTATGTGGAAGAGAGGCTAAAAGGTTAAAAGGTAAGGGCTGCCCGAAGGAAGTGTAGTGCTAGGTCAAGTTCTAACCCACCCAACCAACTGAGATCTCTTCAGCTAGCTAATGGCACATCATGGGGAGATGACATCGCAACATTATCTGGCAAAACTTGAGAAACTTGTTCTTAAAACTGTGAAATTAAGCTTGGGTTGACTATAAAATCCTGTGCAGTTCTGTGCCACATTTAAGTTACACTAAAGGATCTTGAGGGCCACGTTAGGGTACCTTAAACTGCTGATCATTATATCATCATAGAACTCCAGAGTGATATATGTTGACCACAGATCTATGAGGACTTTTGCTGCTTTCTGTGATGAAGAACAGAAACCAGCACTTATTGCATACCTGTGTTGATGTTTGAAAGTATTTCCCACTCATGTGAGTCATGGTCACATGGGAAAACATTGATCTACTCCCTCTACCATGCCTACAACAAACCAACCACGTGTCCCGATACCAACATGTTCTGAACACAGTCTAACATCGTATACGTTTTTGTACTGTCAGCGAATCACAATGAGGTATGTTTTATTTACTTGCTTGTCAGAATAAGGGCACACAGCCTACCACACTGTCAGCTCTGCCTCCAAATTAACTACTTAAAGAGACATGCAGGCATTTCGACAGAGACGTCAGCTTTCCATAGTGTCTGTTGCCCGCACCCCTGTAACGGGCGCAGGAGGCACCCCTCTGCCGGGATGGGACGTGAGCCCACCTGAGGGCATGGAGGGGCACATTGTGCCAGAGTTTTTCAAGGGGAGATGTGCTCATTATGCAGTGGCATACATGCTGTCACTCATCCACTGCACTCCCTTCCACACTCAGCTGTTGCACATTAATTCTACTCCGTTTCACATCCCTCGTTACTTGACCTTTCCGACGCATGGCATAGGAGGCACTTCACGCAGGGGGGCTTCCTCAGACATCTGCATTGCCAGACACCAAATGATAGCTGCTCGTTTTCTCAGATTGCAGTGGCCTGATTCCAATCCAGAGAAGTTAAACCCTACTTCACATCAGTGGCCCAAGGTTTTTCATGATGTATAAGTCTTGAAATGATTAATCCTCTTAGATGTTATTAATTCACACTGATAGATAATTAATTGTTGCATTTTAATCCGTGCCATTTTAGAATTTAAAACAAAACGAGGAGATTTTATTATAATGTCAGTGTGAAAAGCTTATTGGTGTACAATTCTGGCATTGAAACAAATGGGAACATGCCAAAAGTGCAGCTGTAGACCAATATAGAATATAAATCAAATGAAACTGCATTCATTACATGGGTAACAATGTAATTATTTTGAAATTAGCATGTAATTACAGTGGTATGGCATGACAACAAATGTACAGCAAAATGCAATAGACTTACAATGGACAGAGTACTGTTGATGAATTATGGTTATATAATTCAAAAAGGAAAAAGCTCACTCAGCTTACCGTGGACAGTTTTGCTCCTTGTTCATCTCCACATCATTTAAACCTACAGTTTAATTTAGACATATCTGTGTTTAGTGTGTGTTATAGTGTCAAAATCATATAGTGTGTTTATTACTGTGCAGTTTATTGACCTTTCACCCTTTGTGCACCAGCACTGTAATACAAAGCCTTTTTCCAAGCTGGGATATTCAAAGAGAGAAATTTCACTTTACTGTATAATGAGAATAGACATTTAAATTAAATATGTGGATCATTATTCTACAGGACAAAGGAAAAAGGGCACATGGTTCAAATCCAAAACGTGTAAAGTAAATAGTAAATATATAAATACAGAACCAATC